>ML817271.1:90110-115851 GCA_009831015.1 Picea engelmannii
CCCCCCCCCCTTGGTTAAAGGTAGAAGGTTGGAGGGGGTCTGAGTTGCACTGTGGGTCATAGATCTGAGCGCTCATAGATCGGCCGCCCAGATTTGATTGTGCCTTAGCATAATTCGTCAAGAGGTCAAATCGGAGCCTCGACTTAGGATAAAATGCATTTGGTGGGTTGTTTTAGCCCCCTTTCTCGCAATTTCTTCGCCTAGGGCTCAACTCCTAAGGGAAACACCCCCTTTACAAACATATGTGCTATCAGGCTTGACTTACTCAAAAGGGTACAGACATGCAACTTATGTTTTTTGGAAGAGACGAAAGAGAAGAAAGACTTTAGAGCATTTGTGAAAAATCAAACTAGATTCTTCAAATTGAAAGAAAAAGGCTTTCAAATCTTTGTAAATGCAAACTTCTCAAAATAGTATTCCAAGATCCTATGATGAAAAATGTTTCCTAGACTGATGAAGAAACAAAAGAAGAAGATGAAGAAACAACAGGGGTTCTTTACAAAGAGAAAGATAAACTGAAACTTTGACCCAACCAAAGACCACTAACAGAGACCCTAAAGAGTTGTAGAAGGCCTGAGAAGCACAAAGATTCTTGTCAGGAAAGATATATATATATATATATATTTTAAACTTTCCAAAAGACAGAGACGTGGGTTGTTCTCAAGCAGGCTGCGTATGTACGCGGGTTGTATACAGTCCATACTACATATGTATGTGGGCTAAACAGAGTGTATGGCGCGTACACCTTTGAAAATTTAAAAAAAGAAAAAATGCTTGGAAAAATGACTGGGCAGGGAAGGCTGGTAGGCACCTTGAAGGTGACCAAAGACCCTAAACTGACTCAGTAAACTTGAAAAACTCAAAAAGAAACTGAAAAAACCGATTTCAAACCAAAATCTCCCACTAAGACCCTAGAGAGACTCCCCAGTGGATTCACCAATTCTGCTATGGGGAAAAATCCCCCTATACTGGGTCTAGGTACAGGCAGAGCATTGACTTCCCTTAAAAGACGATTCTACCCTTAAGATAGCTGAAAAATATCTAAACAAAATGACAAGAGAGAAGAAAGAAGTTCAATGGGTGCACCTTTAGTCCTTTCGTTCGGTGTACACCTCTTTCTCCTTTGTAGCTTCCTAGATTGCAGGTCTCCTCCCAAAGTTGACCTGCAAAAAGCTTAGGAAAACAATGCTATAACACATACAATCTCTACTTATCACTTTCAATGTTAAGATATAGACATAGATGCATAAATAAATAAAAGCATATAGACATAATGTTTTGGGACAAGAATGAACTCTTTTATTAAGTTTCAAGACAAAAATGATTACAACCTTTGTTGGCAATCGCTCCACGAACCAGGTCCGGCCTCCTCTATCGTGACTCCAAGTGTATCAATCCCATTCTTGCCTCTCATAACCAACTTATCACTTGGGAAAGGGGAAAGGGTTGTATAAGGAGAAAGCACTGGAGGGGAATGCTGAGGCCAAATCTCATAATAGGATGCAAAACTTGGGCTAAGAAGGGGAAGGGATTTTGGCAGAGTTTTCTTATTCTCTTGCTTGTGTTTTCAAATGACACCCCAAGACCTCTTTTTATATTAGAAAAAGATGGTTATTCGGTTTAGGGATGGGTTACAAGGGGTAAAATGGTTGGGAAACCCTCAATAGCCCGTAAACTCCGCCGAATTCCTTGCAATTTTATATTTTTTGCAATTTTTGGAGGTAAACGTGGGCTAACTAGTATGCAGCTCGCATATGTACGCGGGCTAACTAGTATGTAACACACATGTGTACGCGGGCTATTATTTCAACAGGGTGCGTACATTTTCCAAAAAAATGTTTTTTAAGAAGAAGACTCAACAGTATTTTGGCAAATTATGTAAGTGGAAAGACCAAAGTCTTGTATGCACAGGTAAGGAATTTTTGGACTACTATAACAAACAAGAAGTCCTAGAATTAAGGAAAGAATTCACTTTGTAAAAGTATAAATACACTATAAGAAGTCCCTCATAAAAACACATGCAAGTTCAATGATTATCTATCTTTTAAGTGATCTTTTGGTAAATCTTTTCGTAGCATTTCTGAGGTAGTGAAGTTTGAAGTAGCAAAGTCTGAGGTAGCAAAGGGAAGCAAAATAAAAGTCTGGAAACTAGCTTTCTGAGGTTATCCGTGGGTTGCAGTGGAGCAAGGCGTGGACATTCGCAGGTTAAAATGGAGCAAAGCGCGAACATTTGTAGGTTGATAGTGTGCAAGTCACGAATCTGTGAAAAGGACTTGAAGAAGATGATATCTTTGGTTTGTTGAAGATGAGATGCACCAGGTTGGTCTGTTTGTATGAGATGATAGGCGTTAGGTCTTATTTATAAGTAAAGGTATGACTATAATGTGTTTGTTTGAGGCTTGTATCATGGTATTTATGGAACATTCTTAAAGCATGTATTGGAGGACCTTTTGGTACATGGTTGAGGTTCATGTCTTGGTGATATTGATACATGTTTGAGACATATTCTTGATACATTGTGTATGGATTTTATGGTTCATTGTTAGAGGCACATCTTTGTGATATTGGCATATATTTGAAGCATATACTTGGTATATGATCTTGGTTGTTAGGGTGCATACTTGAGGCATATTTTTGAGACATTGGCACATCTTGGATACTTGGCATATGGTATGGTACAGGTTCTAGTACAGGGTTGATGTACATGGTATGGTGATGGTTTTGGTATCCATGTGAGTGGATTTGGTTATAATTGTTTGATGATGGTATATCAGCGACAAAGACAAGGACAAGGATAGGTTGGATGATCGGTTGATCATTAGTTACAGGTTGATGTGACAACGACAATAGTAGTGACAGTGGAAGTGACAGTGACAATAACAAGTTGATGTATCAACGACAATGGTAGTTATAGGTTGATCAGTGGTAATGACATCTTGAGTCTACACTTATATTTCAAGGCGACAGGACAGGGAAAGGAAAGGAGGTTGTAGCCTCCTTCTATTTTCTGCCGAAGAACTGAGGGAGTTGGAGCTTCCTTTAGGTTGGTGCTTGTAAATTAGGGAGTAGTAGCCTCCTTCCAGTTGTAGCTGGATAATTCAGGGAGTTGGAGATTCCTTCTGGTTTGTGCCTGTAAATCACGGGGTTGGTGCCTCCTTCCAGTTTATGCTGTATAATTTGGAAGTTGGTTTTTCGTATGAATTTAATCTTTGACATATAAGAAATAATTTCATGGTTTTCTCCCATTTGGGTTTCCACGTAAATTCTGGTGTACTGTGTATTTGTGGTTATTTGTTATGCTCTGTTGATTAGCACTGCTAATGATATATTTATGATATACTGTTGATAAAGTTAATGATTACATGTTTTGATTAAAAGTGATAAAAGATTGCATAATAATGATTCACACCCCCTCTCTATATTCCAACAATGGAAACAACCCCTTTATATAACTCCTCATCATTTTCAAAATCAGCCTGAAGGTATTGTCTCAAGTTTGTTGTTCTTAATCACAAAGAAACAAAACTATATGCTAGTTCCCATGCTTCAAGAATAAGAGACAGTCTTTACTTGATGTTTTCTCCAATGTACCTTCTAATGGCAGAGAGTAGGCTTGATGTTCCTCTTACTCTAGAGCTCGACTTTGGTGTTCTATCAAGACTCTTCTAGGGTTGCATTGTAGCAATTGGATTGACAAATATAGGTGGGGGAATTAAAGTGTTATATAACTCTTTAATTCTATCTTTTAGGGTAGCATTTTCAGTCTCCATTTCTATAATTGACATTTTTAAGGATTGACCCATAACTTCATGAATCTGTACAACTCTGAAAGGTGGAACTCCATTGAAATTGAGTTTTGAACTCGATTTCCCTTGAACCTTTTTATTTTTTAAATGATTTTTTTTAATAACCAATTTCTTTGAACTTCGTCAACCAGGGCATTGAGCAAAGTCAAGGATTCTTCTTCAAATAGAATTGGCTCCTCTTCGGCCAATATTTTTGTGACTTCTCTGCTCTCCTAAATCCTTTGTCAGTCATTGATAAATTCAATGTCCTCAATATTCACGTAAAGATCCATATCTTCAAGAACTATTTCTTGTTTAGGTGCACCCTCACTTCCTCCTTCCTTATTATTTTGTCTTTTGCTTTTTCTAGTCACTAGAAGCTTGTGGGGTCTTTCCAAACTTCCCTTAGGAGGGTTTAGGCCACCTCCATCATCAAAATTGTCATTTGAAGATTTCCTTTGTTCCTAAGGTACAGATTGAGATATTTGTTTTGGTAGGCTTCTTTTTTAGAAGTATTAGGATATCGTGTACTCCTCTCGTTTACAAATTACCCCCATTGTCTATGTTAATCGATGGTACTAAAAACAGTTTCATTATCTTCTTATTTATTCTCAAAAGACAATACTTGAGGGTTTTGGCTATGCCCTCCTTCTTCTCTGAATAGGAATGTACTAGAAAATGAAACATTATAGCCTATAGATGTCATGTGTTTCATAAATAGTTCATTAGGGTCAAACCCTTTGATTTCATATGCTTTCTTCAAATTAAACTAATCAAATTGGACTAAAAATTCATCGATATTTGTAGTGTTTTTCAATGTTATTTCTCCAATTTTCCATGGCAAAGGAATAAATTGACTTTTCCTCTTTCATAAAAGAAATGGGCCCAAAATCTATATATTTTTGCATACTTTCAAAACAAATATCTTATCTAACACATAGTACAAGAGATATGAGGGTCTTTCATGGGTATAATAAATCCTTATACTAATGCTCCATTACTTCGAAACTTCCTCTTTTATCCAAAAAGGATGTTGCTTCTAAAGATGGTCTTGACGTATTTGGTTCAAAAATAAGTTTCTTAAAAGAAGAAATGAATGAATTGTGGACTTCATAAAAATAATACACATCCTTATGCTTCCATAAGGCAGGGTACCACACCTACTGGGTCGACCTTACAATTGAATTGTTTGGCTGAATGCAGTCCTTTGAAAACATGACAATATGTAAGGGCAGATATTAGGTATGAGGACATGTAAAATTTCTTATTCTTTCTCAAGTTTGACAATTGAAAAGTGTTGGTTGTGGAGCCTGATTATCTTCCTGATTCAGAGGTCTTTGTTTTCAGCCGTGTTTATACCCCATGAAGACTTTACAGCTCAGAATAATGTACACTCCTCCACACGGGGGAGTGCAGGGGGGGTTACCCCCCCCTGCGGGGTCCGGGGGCAAGCGGGCCCCCGGTTTGGGTTCGGGGGTGAAGCCCCAGAAGGAAAAATTACCTTGTAAATGTATATTCTAATTTTCATAGTAAATCTAGACCGTTCATTATAAGGTCGCAGATCCGATGATATAAGTTATGTTAGGGTTTTTTTCCCTAGAAGGCAACCCTCTTTTATGAGGGAAATGTATTGCAGCTATGTATCTTCGCGAAAATTGTATTCTGAGTTAGGATACTGTGAGAGAAAGAAGAGGAAGTTACAACAAGTGTGTTGTAGGTTGTATCCCTTCATTTGCTAGATAATAATAAAGGAATGACCTTGAAATTTCTCTAGTGGACATAGCCCACACTGGGTGAACCATGTATATCTATGTCTCTATTGTATTGTGTATCTTCTATGTTTTATTTCCACATTTTTTTTTATTTTGTTGCTCCGCGATCCTGTTCTTCTAACAAAAAGATAATTCATTAGAGATTATCTTCGCCCAATAAAATATTGCTTTTACATGGATAGAAAATTACAAGGTATACAGAGTTAGTCGGGAAATAGTAGCCATAGGATAGTCTTGTCCGACCACTCTAATGAATAACCATGCCATTTCATGATAGGGTTTTTTCAATAAAATAATATGGATCTTTGATAGACCTTCTGGAATAATTGTTGGATCTTGAAGATACTCTCGCAGGAGATTCAATCCACCATTTCTTTTCTTCAAAAAATACTCATCTTCATCCCCTTTGAAAGTGATTATCGGCTATGGGATTCTGAGCATTCTTTTGAAGACCGAAGGTGCTAAATAAATAGGGTACTCTCCTTGAAGTTGAATTATTCTCTGATTCTTATCGAACTTGTCGATGCACCACAAAACTAACTCTTTAAAATCATAAAATTTTGGGACATAACCTACTAAAGAAATTCCTCGCGTCCAAATTTGATTTGAACTTTTATCCAACAATGGCAATGAAGAGTAATGCATGTATTCTCTTGACCATTGAAACCTATGATCTTCCTGTCCAAATAAGTTGATGGTGTCTCCACATAACTGTTCTTTTCTTCTAGTTTTCATACTTATAAAGTTGACATATCAATACATAGTTCTTTTCAAATCATTATTACCAAAGTTAACCTTGTATTATACTTCAGGGATCTTGATTCAAAAGATCGTTAATATGAATTAAATTTAGAATTGATAAATAATTTTCTTGAGAATATTTCCATTAATAACGACCTTTAATACTTAGCCCATTTGTTATCTCCATGAGATTCGCATTAAATGTTCATTGGAGAATGTGGCAAGACAAGACATATATTACCGCAGGGTGGTGAAAAATCGACATGGTGAATGAAGAGATAAGAGCACGATGGGGGGTGAAATCAGGAGTATGTATATAAGAAATGAAATCGACGCAAACTCGCGGACCCGTGATGAGATCTCTAAAAATGATTAAGTATAGGATTGGATCAGAATATCGAAATCAGGGATATGTATGGAAGAATCATGAAATTATCATGGCCCATGGTGAGGTTTTAAAATTTGACTAAGTGTTGAGACATCATGGAGGTAATGAAGTATGGCGGGTTGGTGGGTATGGTGGAGAAGCATCATAAGGTCCTGTGGAGCATGATGAATTATAAGAAACTTAATGAGTATGAGGAATCGATTGAACATAGGGGTTGCAATTATATACAAGTGGATTGGCAGATGCCTTAGACCCGTGGTGAGATATTTTTGAAAATTTTCTAAGTATGGGTGAAAAATGAGGGTGGTGAAATGCGATGGTGTATTTTGGAGACTGTGGAAGTTTGAATGAAGGAAAATATGCATAATGAACCTACGAAAAAGGAGAAAATTTTCTAAGTATGGAAGAGGAATATACAAGAAAAAGTTTACGAAAGGCTTAAAACATTTGAGGATCAACAACTCTACATCATCTTTATAAGCTCATTGTCCTCTATTTATCTGGTTAGCTCTAAATTTTCCTTTGTAGTCACTATATTTGGAATTCCTTGAAGCAATGACATGACAATGTCTAGTTTGGCCTCATTCTCTTTGGAGTAAATATCCTTGAAATTATTACAGGTTGCTTCCTTTTTAGCAATGAAATTAGTTAATTTCTCCTAATCATCTAAGTTTATTTCTTCACTAACGTTTTTGCGGACTTGATTTTTCCTATTTATGAGAATTATCTCTTGTTTTCATCCAAAGACTTCTGAATTTTAGATGCTATAACACGTCCTTTTTCCTATTTTCGTTATGTAGAATGTTGCATAAGTCTCTTTCATCCATTAATCCGTATTTGTCACTTCGTCATTTCCTAGTTTCATTTGGAGACAACTAAGTTGTTTTTTAATATCAAATTTTTCCTACGATGGTGAAAGGTTGGAACCCTTGACAACCCTTGACAACCCTTGACAACCCTTGACAACCCTTGATTTAGAATCCCACACATCCCACCCTTGACAACCCTTAATTTAGAATCTCACACATAAAAAGGAGATCCTAATACCAGTCTACTCGAGGTGTCTAAAATAATATCCAGATCTTTTGGGTCATGCAACCAAAGCATCTTAAATCTAAAGGGGATGGGACCTATATTTTAAGGTTAAATAAATGAAAGCAATATTGGCTTATGATCAGAGACACCACGTGGAATAATGTTATAGATAATGACCTGATTATCAAGCAAGAAATTGTTATGTATAAGGAAATGATCAAGCCTAGCCACTATATGTCCTAGCCTTGACCTCTTATTCCTCTAGGTAAATTTATCTTTTTTTAGCTTTATATATACTAGATTATAATTAGTTATTAGGCCCTCCATACATTCCTTGAATGATCTCTTACTATACTCCCTCTTTCCCCTCTCTTTTCTTTATATGATAAAATTGTGTTGAAATATCTTGCTACTATGATATTCTTCACATACTAGGATTCCTTCCTTACATGCAAAGATTTCTAGAATTCTTCTTTTTCCCCTGAAGTGAACATGCATATAGACATTGCGACGTTTTGGGATCTCATGATAGCCTCTTCTTTGGAAAAAACTCCAGATGTTGTGACGTCTTTGGATACACAAGGTACCAAGGGATTTAGGAACCACTTGAGCAAAAATGTGGGAGGGAGCTTGACCTTAATAAAACTCTTTCATCGTCGCCATTCTCGGATGTGATCTGAGATATGGTCAACTTTCGTTTGCTCGAAGCTGGCCAACAACTCGGAGCCAGCATCGTATCTTACCGATAACTGGAAATGGTTTAAAAAGACCATCTCCAGGTCGTTAAAGTAAGTGTACTTCGAGCTATTGAACTTGATATACCATTTCGCGACACCCTCTATAAGAGTGCGTTGAAACAAACACAACTGAACGAAATCATCCTTTAACGAGTTGGATGAGCACCATAAGTGAAGAGTCATGACATGATCACCTGGATCTTCACCAGGATTGCCTTCGAACTTAGGGATGTTCGAGGGAAACTTAGTCAGCATGGGTGGGCAATGTGGATCATGACAGATCGGGTCGTTTAAAAGTCTCGACAAGTATGGAAAATGTAGATTTTCCAGAAAAGGTAGTCTTGGTTGTGGTGTATTCACATGAAAAGAGGGGCCTGGATTTTGGCTGGCACCGGGTTGCCAGGAAAATTTTGATTGCTGGCCAGGGTTTTGGTAGATGTCATGGTGGCCCTATCTAGTAAAAGGGACTTGCATTTGATTCTACATCGTCGGTCGATTCCCGAAGTTAGGTGACATGCCCTTTACAAGGATCGTTCCCTGCACAGTATTCCAAGGACCTTGGTTGGGGATGCCCCCAACTGACCCTCTTGGCATAGGTACTGAACCTTGCCCGGGGTTCCATAGAGTGTGGGAGTGGTTTCCCCCGATTGGAATCCCTTGCAAAGGAAACGAGCCTTGACAAGGATTTCCAAGACCTTATGAGGAGTAAACTCTTGTCATTGATCCCTGCGAAGGAATGAAACCTTGCGTATGGTTTTCTTGACCAAAAATGAGGTTTCCCCCGGTCGAGAAAGAAGACGATGAGAAAGTGTTATTTCTAAATGCATCGAACAAAGAAAAGGGCATGGATCCCATCGAAGTCATGTAGGATTGAGTTCCAAGACTCCCTCCACTTAACAAACTAGAGTTGGTATTAAGCCCGATCAGTTGCTGGAAAGTGCCTCCAAGCGAAGGGGATAGAGGAGGGATGTGACCCCCACCATAAGGGATAGCGTTGAACAAGGAAGTGGTGCCCGCGACGGGTTTTTTCAAGGGATAATTAGAGCTCCTTGCCCCTAGACCAACGTTTTGTAGAGTATAGTAGGTTAGAACCGAACTGCAGTCAAAACCCAACATCCCATATGAAAAGGGAGGGCCAGACACATTCTAAATGGAGGGAACAATGGTCAAATTCGTTGAAGGGATTGTGCCACTGACCAAAGTAGTGGGCATCTGGACAATTGTAGTACTGACATGCAGAGGTGGGGGAGGAGGTACAACACCCCTTCTGCGGTAGCTGAGATGGGAGTATGAGGACTCCCTGATGAAGTAGCACTAGTTGCTTCCATTGTCGCTTTCCAAACAAACAATCGTTCAGGTTAAGTCACCTCGGGAGCGACTATCTGAATTAGAAGCTGCGTCGATAAGTCAGTGATCAAAGGATTTGTTGGCCTGAAACCTTCAGTCTCGAGGTCAGAAATAATGGATTCCTCTAGTGCAGGAAAATATTCTCTCGGAGCTGGATCAGGTATAGTTTCATGTGGCTCAGAAGCTTCGAATGAGCCTTCTTGATCTATCATGTGCCTCAATGGTAGTGGAGGTGGCTCCAAAGTAACCGAAGGTAGGCCTTGAAGCCTACGCGAACGACGAAGTTGTTGATCTTCCACCTTGTGAGATGATCAACCAACACTATAAGGTTTAGCTAGCATGAAACACATAGCACACACTAAAATTTTCCTAACGACAAATCAAGCAAACAACTAACTAGTAGGAAGAACAATTACGCCAATCGACACTAGAGAAACTTACCGGTGTAAGTGTAACTCGAACATAGAAACACCCTTCGAGTATACTCTGCAAAGTGCAATCCAACATCTTCCATGGGTACCGCATTATACCCTCACAGTCACCCGTGTAAGTCCCTAAAAATAGGCAACTAAGTTGCCAACTCGCAGTCAGTCACCAGGTGGGTACAGTCGATAGTCGGGTTGATCGTAATGAGCAGGATAACAAAGTCCAAAGCCTTTCAAGGGTACCGAAGGCAAATGGTCTAGAAGAAAATTGAATATCTCAAATGGATTCAAGGTCCATGAGGCTTCATAGTCAAATTTGATTAGTGTAATTCTCAAGAATGACCCTCAATATAAAATTCCCACTACGCTTGGTTTGGCTTTGGAGGGGTTATCTCCTCTACCTTTCTTTACGCGACCTCGTGTTTAGCCCCTGTGTTAGAGGGGGGCCCTGACTGACTCTTATGATACTGGACTCTGACACTCCCTATCACAAACTCCTATTTTTGTGTAGACGACCTTGGAGAGTTTCCTCTCCACACCTCATTCAAGGCCCTAGAGCCTAGACTAGTTGGTGAACCCTACAAACAAAATGTCCAATTGATTTTAAGTGTTAAGAGTTTATTTTTATTGGCTTGAATTACTCAAAAGGGTAAGGACGTGAAACTTATGTTGTTTGGAAGAGACGAAAGAGAAGAGTGACTTTAGAACATTTGTGAAAAAGAAAACTAGATTCTTCATATTGAAAGAAAAAGGCTTTCAAATCTTTGTAAATGCAAACTTCTCAAAATAGTATTCCAAGATCCTATGATGCAAAAAGTTACCTAAATGAGATTTTTGTTTTACAATGAAAACTACTAAAATTTCAGGGAAGTAGCAAGAAAGGAACTTTGAAAAATAACTCTTTTCTTTTGTAAAAAAACAGCCTATGCTACAATTACAAAACTAAATGCATAACTGCATGTAATATTTTTTGATTTTTTGAAATGCTTAGAAAAGAAAAAAATAAGTAAAAGATATTTTTTGTTTTTCAAAGAATAAACTAGATAAAGAGAAAATAAAACCCAAGACTCATACAGACCCTAAACCATTGCCTGAACGCAGGGACTCACAAGAATCCACAGGAGGATCTAATGCTTATAGGCCAACTCTAAACCTTTAAAGCAAACAAAACAAGATGAAGAAACAACATGGGTTCTTTACAAATAGCAAGATAAACTGAAACTTTGACCCAACCAAAGACCACTAATAGAGACCCTGAAGAGTTGTAGAAGGCCTAAGAAGCACAAATATTCTTGTCAAGAAAGAAAAAAAAAATCTTTTTTTTTTCCAAAAACCTTCCAAAAGACAGAGACGCGGGTTGTTCTCAAGTAGCCTGTGTATGTGCGCAGGATGTATACTGTGCATACTACATATGTATGCAGGATAAACAAAGTGTATGGCGTGTACACCTCTAAAAATTTTCAAAAAGAAAAAAGTCTTGGAAAATTGACTGGGCAGGGAAGGCTGGTAGGCACCTTGAAGGTGACCAGAGACCCTAAAGTGACTCAGTAAACTTGAAAAACTGAAAAAACCGAATTCAAACCAAATTCTCCCACTAAGACCCTAGAGAGACTCCCCAGTGGATTCACCAATTATGCTATGGGGAAAAATCCCCCTATACTGGGTCTAGGTACAGGCAGAGCATTGACATCCCTTAAAAGACGGTTCTACCCTTAATCTACCTGAAAACTATCTAAATGAAATGACAATAGAGAAGAAAGAAGGTCAATGGGTGCACCTTTAGTCCTTTCGGCCGGTGTAGACCACTTTCTCCTTTGTAGCTTCCTAGATTGCGGGTCTCCTCCCAAATCTGACCTATAAAAAGCTTAGGAAAACAATGCTACAACACATACAATCTCTACTTATCACTTTCAATGTTCAGATATAGACATATATGCATAAATCAATAGAATCTTATAGACATAATGTTTTGGGACAAGAATGAACTCTTTTATTAAGTTTCAAGACAAAAATGATTACAACCTTTGTCGACAATCGCTCCACGAACCAGGTCCGGGCTCCTTTATCGTGGCTCCAAGTGCATCAATCTCATTCTTTCCTCTCACAACCAACTTATCACTTGGGAAAGGGGAAAGGGTTGTATAAGGAGAAAGGGTTGGAGGGGAATGTTGAGGCCAAATCTCATAATAGGATGAAAAACTTGGGCTAAGAAGGGGAAGGGATTTTGGCAGAGTTTTCTTATTCTCTTGCTTGTCTTTTCAAATGACACCCCAAGACCTATTTTTATATGAGAAAAAGATGGCTATTCAGTTTGGGGATGGGATACAAGGGGTAAAATGGTTGTGAAACCCTCGATAGCCTGTAAACTCCGCCGAATTCCTTGCAATTTTATATTTTTTGCAATTTTTGGAGGTAAACGCGGGCTAACTAGTATGCAGATCGCGTATGTACATGGGCTAACTAGTATGATGCAACATGCGTGTGTATATGGTCTATCATTTCAGCGAGGGGTGTACATTTCCCAAAAAATGAGTTTTTAAGAAGAAGCCTCAACAGTATTTTGGAAAATTATGTAAGTGGAAAGGCCAATGTCTTGTATGCACAGGTAAGGAATTTTTGGACTATAACAAACAAGAAGTCCTAGAATTAAGGAAACAAGTCCCTTTGTAAAAGTATAAATACACCACCAGAAGTCCCTCATAAAAACACACACAAGTTCAATGATTATATATCTTTTAAGTGATCTTTTGGTAAATCTTTTCGTAGCATTTCCGAGGTAGTGAAGTTTGAAGTAGTGAAGTCTGAGGTAGTGAAGGGAAGCAAAATAAAAGTCTGTAAACTAGCTTTATGAGGTTTTCTGCGGGTCGCAGTGGAGCAAGGTGTGGACATCCACAGGTTACAATGGAGAAAAGCGCGAACATTTGCAGGTTGATAGTGTGCAAGTCATGGATCTGTGAAAAGGACTTGAAGAAGATGATATCTTTGGTTTGTTGGAGATGAGATGCACCAGGTTGGTGTGTTTGTCTGAGATGATAGGCGTAAGGTCTTATTTATAAGTAAAGGTATGTCTTTAATGTGTTTGTTTGAGGCTTGTATCATTGTATTTATGGCACATGCTTAAGGCATGTCTTAGAGGACCTTTTGGTACATGGTTGAGGTTCTTGTCTTGGTGATATTGATACATGCTTGAGACATATCCTTGATACATTGTGTATGGATTTTATGGTTCATTGTTAGAGGCACATTTTTGTGATATTGGAATATATTTGAGGCATATACTTGGTATATGATCTTGGTTGTTATGGTGCATACTTGAGGCATATTGTTGAGACATTGGCACATCTTGGATACTTGGCATATGGTATGGTACAGGTTCTAGTACATGGTTGATTTACATGGTATGGTGATGGTTTTGGTATCCATGTGAGTGGATTTGGTTATAGTTGTTTGATGATGGTATATCAGTGAAAGAGACAAGGACAAGGATAGGTTGGATGATCGGTTGATCATTAGTTACAGGTTGATGTGACAATGACAGTAGTAGTGACAGTGGAAGTGATAGTGACAATGACAAGTTGATGTATCAGTGACAATGGTAGTTACAGGTTGATCAGTGGTAGTGACAATTTGAGTCTACACTTATATTTCAAGGTGACAGGACGGGGCAAGGAAAGGGGGTTGTATCCTCCTTCTAGTTGGTGCCGAAGAAATCAGGGAGTTCGAGCTTCCTTTAGGTTGGTGCCTGTAAATTAGGGGGTAGTAACCTCCATCCAGTTGTAGCTGGATAATTCATGGAGTTGGAGCTTCCTTCTGGTTCGTGCCTATAAATCATGGGGTTGGTGCCTCCTTCCAGTTGGTGTTGTAGAATTTGGGAGTTGGTGTCTCCTTCCAGTTGGTGTTGTAGAATTTGGAAGTTGGTGCTTCGTATGAATTTAATCTTTGACATATAAGAAAGAATTTCATGGTTTTCTCCCATTTGTGTTTCCACGTAAATTCCGGTGTACTATGTATTTGTGGTTATTTGTTATGCTCTGTTGATTGATACTTCTAATGATATATTGATGATATACTGCTGATAAATTTAATGATTACATGTTCTAATTAAAAGTGATAAAAGATTGCATAATACTAATTCACACCCCCTCTCAGTATTCCAACAATGGAAACAACCCCTTTATAGAACTCCTCATCATGTTCAAAATCAACCTGAAGGTACTGTCTCAAGATTGTTGTTCTTGATCACAAAGAAACAAAACTATTTTCTAGTTCCCATGCTTCAAGAATAAGAGACCGTCTTTACTTGATGTTTTCTCTAACGTACCTTCTAATGGCAGAAAGTAGGCTTGATGTTCCTCTTAGTCTGGAGCTAGACTTTCGTGTTCTATCAAGACTCTTCTAGGGTTGCATTGTAGCAATTGGATTGACAAATATAGGTGGGGGAATTAAAGTGCTATCTAACTCTTTAATTCTATCTTTTAGGGTAGCATTTTCACTCTCCATTTCTCTAATTGACATTTTTAAGGATTGACGCATAACTTCTGAATATGTACAACTTTGGAAGGTGGAACTCGATTGAAATTGAGTTCTGAACTCAATTTCCCTTGAACCTTTTTATTTTTTAAATGAATTTTTTTACCCAATTTCTTTGAACTTCGTCAACCAGGTCATTATGCAAATTCAAGGATTCTTCTTCAAATAGAATTGGCTCCTCTTCGGCCAATATTGTTGTGACTTCTCCGCTCTCCTGAATCCTTTGTCAGTCATCAAGAAATTCAATGTCCTTGATATTCACGTAAAGATCCATATCTTCAAGAACAATTTCTTCTTAAGGTGTGCCCTCACTTCCTCCTTCCTTATTTGTTTGTCTTTTCCTTTTGCTAGTCACTGGAATCTTGTGGGGTTTTTCCAAACTTCCCTTAGGAGGGTTTAGGCCACCTCCATTGTCGAAATTGTCATTTGAAGATTTCCTTTGTTCCTGAGGTACATATTGAGATATTTGTTTTGGTAGGATGCTTTTCTGAGAAGTATTAGGATATCGTGTACTCCTATCGTTTACAAATTCCCCCCATTGTCTATGTTAATCAGTGGTACTAAAAATAGTTTCAATATCTTCTTATTTCTTCTCAATAGACAGTGCTTGAGGGTTCTGGCTATCTCCTCCTTCTTCTCTGAATAGGAATGTACTAGAAAATGAAACATTGTAGCCTATAGATGTCATGTGTTTCATAAATAGTTCGTTAGGGTCAAACCCTTTGATTTCATCTTCTTTCTTCAAATTAAACTAATCAAATTGGACTAAAAATTCATCGATATTTGTAGTGTTTTTCAATGTTATTTCTCCAATTTTCCATGGCAAAGGAATAAATTGACTTTTCCTCTTTTCATAAAAGAAATGGGCCCAAAATCTATATCTTTTGCATACTTTCAAAACAAATATCTTATCTAACACGTAGTACAAGATATATGAGGGTCTTTCATGGGAATAATAAATCCTTATACTAATGCTCCATTACTTCGAAGCTTCTTCTTTTATCCAAAAAGGATGTTGCTTATAAAGATGGTCTTGACGTATTTGGTTCAAAAATAAGTTTCTTAAAAGAAGAAATGAATGAATTGTGGACTTCATAAAAATAATACACATCCTTATGCTTCCATAAGGCAGGGTACCACATCTACTGGGTCGACCTTACAATTGACTTGTTTGGCTAAATGCAGTCCTTTGAAAACATGACAATATGTAAGGGTGGAGATTAGGTATGAGGATGTGTAAAATTTCTTATTCTTTCTCAAGTTTGACAACTGAAAAGTTTTGGTTGTGGATCCTGATTATCTTCCTGATTCAGAGGTATTTGTTTTCAGCCGTGTTTATACCCCATAAAGACTTTACACCCCAGAAGAATGTACACTCCTCCATGTAGGGGAGTGCATGGGGGGTTACCCCCCCTGTGGGGTCCAGGGGTTCGGGGGCGAAGCCCCGGAAGGAAAAATTGCCTTGTAAATGTATATTGTAATTTTCATAGTAAACCTGGACCGTTCATTATAAGGTCACAGATCTGACGATAGAAGTTATGTTAGGGTTTTTTTCCCTAGAAGGCAACCCTCTTTTATGAGGGAAATGTATTGTAGCTATGTATCATCGTGAATATTGTATTCTGAGTGAGGATACTGTGAGAGAAAGAAGAGGTAGTTACAACAGGTGTGTTGTAGGTTGTATCCCTTCATTTGCTAGATAATAATAAAGGAAGGACCTGGCAATTTCTCTGGTGAATGTATCCCACACTAGGTGAACAACGTATATCTGTGTCTCTATTGTATTGTGTATCTTCTGTGTTTTATTTCTGCATTTTTTTTATTTTGTTGCTCTACGATCCTGTTCTTCAAACAAAAAGATAATTCATTAGAGATTATCTTCACCCAATAAAATATTTCTTTTTCATGGATAGAAAAATACAAGATATACAGAGTTAGTCGGGCAATAGTAGCCATAGGATAGTCTTTACCGACCACTCCGACGAATAACCACGCCATTTCGTGATAGGGATTTTTCAATAAAATAATCTGGATGTTTGATAGACCTTCTGGAATAATTGTTGGGTCTTGAATATACCCTTGCAGGAGATTCAATCCACCATTTCTTTCCTTCAAAAAATCCTTATCTTCATCCCCTTTGAAAGTGATTATCGACTATGGGATTCTGAGCATTCTTTTGAAGACCGGAGGTGCTAAATAAATAAGGGACTCTCCTTGAAGTTGAATTATTCTATGATTCTTATCGAACTTGTCGATGCACCACAAAACTAACTCTTTAAAATCATAAAATTTTGGGACACAACCTACTAAATAAATTCCTTGCGTCCAAATTTGATTTGAACTTTTATCCGATAATGGCAATGAAGAGTAATACATGTATTCTCTTGACCATTGAAACCTATTATCTTCTTGTCCAAATGAGTTGATGGTGTCTCCACATAACTGTTATTTTATTCTGGTTGTCATACTTATAAAGTTGACATATCAATACATAGTTCTTTTCAAATCATTATTACCAAAGTTAACCTTGTATTATACTTCAAGGCTCTTGATCCAAAAGATCGTTAATATGAATTAAATTTAGAATTGATAAAGAATTGTCTTGAGAATATTGACATTAATAATGACCTTTAACAATTAACCCATTTGTTATCTCCATGAGATTTTCATTAAATATTCATTGGAGAATGTGGCAAGACAAGACATATATTACCGCGGGGTGGTGAACAATCGACATGGTGAATGAAGAGATAAGAGCATGATGAGGGGTGAATTCGATAGTATGTGTAGAAAGAAACGAAATCGACGTAAACTCGTGGACCTGTGATGAGATCTCTAAAAATGACTAAGTATAGGACTCGATCAGAATGATGAAATCAGGGATATGTATGGAAGAATCATGAAATTATCATGGCCCATGGTGAAGTTTTAACATTTGACTAAGTGTTGAGACGTCACGGAGGTAATGAAGTATGGCAGGTTGGTGGGTATGGAAGAGAAGCATCATAACGTCCCGTGGAGCACGGTGAATTATAAGAAACTTAATGAGTATGAGGAATCAGTTGAACAAAGGGGTTGTGGTTATAGACAAGTGGATCGGGCAGATGCCTTAGACCGGTGGTGAGATATTTTTGAAAATTTTCTAAGTATGGGTGAAAAATGAGGGTGGTGAAACGTGATGGTGTATTTTGGAGACCGTGGAAGTTTGAATGAAGGAAAATATGCATCATGAACCTACAAAAAAGGAGAAAATTTTCTAAGTATGGAAGAGGAATATACAAGAAAACGTTTCTGAAATACTTAACACATTTGAGGATCAACAACTCTACATCATCTTTATAAGCTCCTTGTCCTCTATTTCTCTGGTTAGCTCTAAATTTTCCTCTGTAGTCACTATATTTGGAATTCCTTGAAGCAATGACATGACAACGTCTGGTTTGGCCATTCTCTTTGGAGTAAATATCCTTGAAATGATTATAGGTTGCTTCCTTTTTAGCAATGAAATTAGTTAATTTCTCCTAATCATCTAAGTTTATTTCTTCACTATTTGTTTTACGAACTTGCTTTTTCCTATTTATGAGAAAACATGGTATTATTATCTCTTGTTTTCATCCATAAACTTCTGAATTTTAGATGCTATAACACCTCCTTTTTCCTTTTTTCCTTATGTAGAATGTTGCATAAGTCTCTTTCATCCATTAATCCCTATTTGTCACTTCATCATTTCCCAGTTTCGTTTGGAGACAACTAAGTTGTTTTTTAATATCAAATTTTTCCTAAGATGGTGAAAGGTTGGAACCCTTGACAACCCTTGATTTAGAATCCCACACATCCCACCCTTGACAACCCTTAATTCAGAATCTCACACATAAAATAGAGATCCTAAAACCAGTCTACTCGAGGTGTCTGAAATAATATCCAGATATTTTGGGTCATGCAACCAAAGCATATTGAATCTAAAGGGGATGGGACCTAGATTTTAAGGTTAAAGAAATGAAAGCAATATTGGCTTATGATCAGAGACACCAAGTGGAATAATGTTATAGATAATGACCTTATTATCAAGCAAGAAATCACTATGTATAAGGAAATGATCAAGCCTAGCCACTATATGTCCTAGCCTTGACCTCTTATTCCTCTAGGTAAATTTATCTTTTTTTAGCTTTATATATACTAGATTATAATTAGTTATTAGGCCCTCCATACATTCCCTGAATGATCTCTTACTATACTCCCTCTTTCCCCTCTCTTTTCTTTATATGATAAAATTGTCTTGAAATATCTTGCTACTATGATATTCTTCACATACTAGGATTCCTTCATTGCATGCAAAGATTTCTAGAATTCTTCTTTTTCCCCTGAAGTGAACATGCATATAGACATGAAATGCTTGAATTCTCTTCTCCAAGGCTCAGTGAATGAGACTTACTAGCACCCAATTTTGAGTGCATTAAGTATGAACTAGCACAAAAGCGAAACTATCCCAAAGAGTGCATAAACCTTGTGAAACTCCTTTGGCCCCTGTCATTGTTATTTTGCTCGATCTTCATTGTTTCTTTCATATTTCTTTCATGTCAATTTTTTCAAGCTTGGTCTCCTAGATGAGAAATATAACTGATTTTTCATATTTGATTGTATCCCTCAATGCTTCTTCTTTGAACCTATTACCCATTTCCCTACTATTACATGAAACACATTTCATTATTTTAGTTTTGAAGGGTTAGAACTACCACCTATGACTCCATAAGGTAACATCTACAATATATAGATTTTGACTAAAATAATTTTTTTTTTCGTTTCCAAAGGAAATTTCAGTGGAGGTTTGAAACCCTAATTATTTTTCTTTTGTTTCTACTACCACTCACCTTTATTTGAGAGTTATTATTCCTAGCATTTTCAAAATCCCTTCTTCTTCAGGGTGTTCCTCATCCTCTCCTTGTTTTAGAAGGGCCTTTTTCTGAGTGACAACACCACTAGGTTGGGTGGAAGTTTTCTCTAAAACAATATCCTAAGCATCTTGCAGTTGTTCCTCTAACTCTTTGATTTATATCACTTTTGGAGATTCCATTTGAGACTCAGGAAAGAAGGGTTGAACAAATTTCATGGGAGAGAGGAGGTGGGTGACCACAAATAAGAGGGATGAGAAGCCATTGGGGATTGGAGGGGAATATGAGCGGAGGCTTTAGGTTCATGAAATATCTAAGACAAAACTTCAAATTTGTTTCCCATAGGGATTTCCTTACCTTTGTTTCCAAAAGAAGAGGAGGTTCGGGAAGAAGAAGGAAAAATGACTTGTTTGTTTCTTGAGGGTTTTTTGGCTCATTTCCACTAGTCCTCTTTCTCCAAAGGGGTATGGATCAGAGTTGTGAGTTTGTAATATTTTGTGAAATGTCCATATTCATGACATTCTTTTCACTTGAATGATAGTTGCACATAGTCTAGCTTCTGCATATGAGTCATGTAATATCCACAACTATGCTAGGCAAGGATATTAGTGTTTTATGGTGTCTTTATTATTGAACTTTTGTTGAAAAAATTGTACTCATATACTCTTTATGAAAAAATATGATATATTACTTTTCACAAACAATTTGCAGGTATTACACTAATTGAACTTCCATAAAAAAAATCACATGTAACCCAAGTACAAAAATAATGGAAGAGACAACATTGACATTCTTTATTATGAATGGAGTCTAGAAATATAACAATAGTGGATATCTAATGGTTGCTATAGAAGCTTTAAAAAATACTACAAAACTCAAACAAAGAACCTAGAATAATGCCACTGTCTCATCAATAGTTGTTGTTAAACTTTTGCAAAAGGAAAATTGTCTTCTCTAAGTGTTGGAGATGGCCTCACAACCCTTCTCTCCTGCTCCACGACCTGTAGAAACCCCTCGGCCTCCTCAATTCCCCTCGGTTCAACAATGTAGTGGATCAACCCCCTCTAGGAACCCTCCACGACACCTCTCAGACACTCAATCTGCAACAGAAAGGGAGGAGACTCCCTTAAGTGACCCAGTGGCCTAAGTGAGCCCCCAAAACCTCACAACTTGTTCTAGCAAACCCCTGCGAGCCCTTCTATCCCTCACGACTTGCATATAAGGAGAAATATAGCCCTCCAAATGCCCCCATAGATTGTCTTATCCTCACAGCTCTGCAATGCGAGGGTTCAACTCTCAAAACAACCCCCTATCTATCCTCTCAAAGGGTTATTGACCCTCTCACAAGCCCTTACGACTCTACCAAGTGCCCACGATCCTGTAGAGAGACAATTCGATCCTCCAAGAAAACTCCACAAACCTGCCAAATAAATCATTGCATCAATACATTGAAGACAAATCACAAGATGGAAACTCCAAATGGAAATCTTGGATGGATCCCCCCTCTTGTTTAGCTAGGGTGCATGTTGCACCACCAAAACCAAACCAATAGTGGAAGGGTTTTGAAAAAAACCCAATGAAAACTTTGGCTCTCAATAACACTCCAAATAAGAGATCAAATCATAATGAGGAAGCTGAAGTGATACCCTTCCTTTATACTTCTCCGAACCCCTTCTAGATATTTTCTCCTTTGACCAAATCCACATGACCTTTATCTCCCTTTTTAATGTCAGAAAGTGATTACTTGTCTTGTAAATCATTCTTGGACACTGAAAGTTCCTTTCTCATCATCCCAACCTTTATATATTTTTCGTCTAGATTCCAACGAGCTATAACACGAAGGTGTTCCCTCCAACAATATGACCCAAACAACACCTTTAGTGCATTTAATTAATTTATACTCAATAATACCCTTAATTTACTAGAATCGTCAGAATGTCACATAACCAAGATTGAACTGTGTGGAAGTGATCCCAATGATGAAATAAGGTGAATGGGATAGGTTGGGCCTCATATACCTCCTCCAATTCGCCTGGGCCCACTGTTACCTCCATTTACCCCTTTGGTCAGGCTGAAATAAACCCATAAGGTCACCTCAAATTGTAAAGCAAGGGAATCCAAAAATGGGGACATTACAAGTCCACTTATTTAGGGATAACATAAATGCTTCTAGAAATATTTTTCGAAATCTACTTCTACACATATTCTAGCACTTGCAACTATGTATTCTTTCATGGTCATGATTCTACATTCTATATACTCCATAGATCCACAATGTACTTGATTTAGTAACCATGATTATTTTCCACTTGAGCATGGGTATGCCCACCTTAAGGAAGATAGTCATTTAATACTTTGGTCTTTGATTGCAAGTACCTTTTTTATCCTTAGTCTACTGGACTCCGCCTTTGTTCACTTTTCAAATTCCTCTAAATTTTATAATGTGTTTCGACCATCATATTCTCTTCTACCTTTGCACATTAAGGACCATCTATTATACTTATATTTGGTCACCTTTGACCCTAGATTTGAGTCAAGCCACTTGCATGCTTTCATCTCAAGAATTGCAAATCATTCTGACATACTTATGCTTGCAAATTTTAGAAGTGCAATTCACTAGCACTCATGGGTTTCTAGTTAGCAACATGTGAACATCGTCAAAATGGACCAAAATATAAAATAAATGTATAATGCATGAGTCTCAAGTGGAAAGTATGGAACCTTTACACTTGTACACTTTGTATTTTTCTCCCCAATTACTAAAACCACCTTTCACTTGTATACATTGATGGTTCATGGTCGGGAGAGAGAACACCACACCCTTATGCTGGAGAAATAATTTGAGATGTGCTATCCTTTAGCCAAAATATACTCTTCCTAAACAAAACATTCTTAGTTTTGCAAGTCTGATTTAATCATGAGTAGGTTTTATGTCTTCCTCCAATTCCCCTTCCACAATAATATTATGATCCTTGGTGCAATTGAGTTCGTTAAGTGGTAGAGGCATTCTTATATTCTTGACTTGATTTGTCCATTCATATTCTCGATTCACCGAGTACACAAAAATCAAGTGGCTTCCCAATGGTTGAGTGCAAATGAATATCATTCCTTCTTGAGTATGAATGACTTTGGATATCCAAGTCAAGTTTCTTTCCACAAGTTGAGTACCATTGACCATGGATGTCACTAAGAAAACAACTTTGAACTTTACGCTTTTAGATTCAACTTAAAAATTTAATCCTTTAATGAATGTTTCATGTTCCATGACTTCCTGTACTACCATCATAAATCCATATTAACGATTGATCTAGAAGGTTCCAAGAGGGATAAAATCCCTTGAGGTGCAAATATTTTTTAGAGTGTGAAGCTTGAGGAAAGTTTTGTGCCTCAAGGGATTTTATCCCTCTTAGCACTTGATAGATATAAGGTTAATATGGATCTAGGTTGGTTCCAATTGTAGGAAACCATGCCAAAATTTTAGACGATCATCATTATGTATATGTATATGTTTTAGCTTGTTGGACACATGAAAATAAATAAGTGTGTAGTGCATTCATTAATCAATATGATACATTTATAAATACATAGTCTTGACCTTTGGATTTGTATGCCAAGTTCTCTTGGCCTCCCAAAGACCATTACAATAGCTTGAATCTTCATATTCTATCAAGTTCATAACCCTAACAGATTCCATTTTCAACATTTCCCACCTTAATCTGAAGGGGTGTATATGAGTCCAAGGTGAGAGCTGATATCTCAAAGTGGGCAGCTGAAATATGGAAGTGTGCAACTACTGATGGTTGAATGTGCTCTCTGAATCTGGTGGTTTTGGGATGACCACAAATTGAATGTATAGTAGAAGTTGATGTATTCTAGTAAATGATGATGGTGTTTTAAGGAAGACCACAAACCAATCTAGTGGTTTAAGGATGGTCACAAACTCTGGAACATGGCTCTAGGCTCAATGGTTCCCAAAACATTTCCTAAGTTAGCTAGAAGCTGAAGTTGACGTCTTCTGCTAATTGGAAGTGATATCGAATGTCGGTTTAAGGATGACCATAAACAATTCTTTAGAAGAATTTGAAAGTCTTATACTAAATGGAGGTTTAAGGAAAACCACAAATCGTAGTCTAGTAGAAGTTGTAAGTCTTCTACTAATTAATGATTTAAATAAAACCATAAACCAATCACGCTCACTTATGGGACTTCAAAACTAAAGCATGATTGTCAATTGTTGATGTTGTTCCCCCCCATCAGGTACAAGGTGAGAAGACGAAAATCCTCTCACTACAAGATGCATCAATACTCGATAATGAATTCTATGATATGACTGAGATATCTTTTTTACTATTGATGACCATCACCAAGAAGTCATCCACCCATAGTGGTTCAATAAATCTAACAATTCCTCAACTCAAGCCATTTTAAAGGCATAATTAGACCTCACAGTGTTTCTTTCAACTCCACCCTTTAACAATCAAACTAAAAACAACTCCACCATTAAACAATCAAACTAAAAAAAGCAAAGTGCAAATGGAGGGTGTTGAATTCCATTGAGAATGCACCTGTTTATAGAAGAAACAAAAGTAAACTTACAAAAATACTAATTGCAAGTTACCTTGATTATGACTCTAGATAACTGTTTGATTCTACGATGTACTGGCTAGAAGATAATAAGAAATCTTGAATTCATGGTTGAGATGGTCTCACTCTTATTTGAAGATGTCAAGAAAGGTCACCACTTAATAGACTATTGTTTTCTTGTGAAAAATAGATTACCCTTCCAACAATATCCAATGAGTAGTAGCCTACTAAGAAGAAGAGGCTACGAGGATTTGAACCACTAGAGATTAAGGTCAAGTTATGCAATGCAAAGATTCCTCTGAAATCACATAAACCAGGAGTTTCTACCGAAGAACTACCTCCAAAGAAGATTTTCGAAAGAGATCATGTTGCCATGAAAAATAAGACAGTGGGTTGTGGGTTCAAGTCGCCAAGGCATTTCATTTCCCAAAGGTTCCTGTTTGAAATGGACCAAAGGTTTCACAAAATCCTATCCAAAGACGTCATGTAGAAGATACAACAAAGCAAGTGATCAAGCATCCCAAAGCACTAGATATATGGCAGCAAAAAGAAGTAGCAGACTCGATCTTGAGACCAATCGAGCAATCATCTAGAAACACCTCCTTTGTAGTGGATTCGATATCGATGACACCATACTCGAGGAAGAAATTTAGGACCACTTCATGATGTGAATACATACACGGGTGTCTATGGTTAGTCATAGTCGCTTGGAGACATGTTCTCAGTCCAGGATAGCAGTAGTCATATCTCACGTGTACACTGGTAGCTTTAGTATTTGGAAGCCCATGTTCAAACTCTAAAATCTCTAATCCGTTTGAAGAATACAAGCCTGAAGTGCCACAACCATTGCATTAGAAGGGTTACGATAAATTATTTATTTCTGCTTCTTCCTCAGATGTCGACCTTAGTTGTCTATGGGAGCGTGGTGGACAATGTCATGAGAAAATTGCAGGATCAATTCTGGAGCGATTTCATTTCTAGAGACACGAGTGATTTTAACAAGAGAAGCTTCATCTCAAGTATGATCAGGTCACCATGGGACTGGGCTCTTTGTCTTCTTCTTCGTGATTGCACTTGGAGGCTCCCAAATATCTACGACTGGAATAGTCAGAGACAAACAAAACATCACTTATTATAAGCGATCAAAATACATGAAGATTCATAGGCTACAATGGACAAGAGCATGTCAACTCTGTCACTAAATATAAAGGTGACCGATAATGGGGATTCCAATTTTCTGAAATCTTTGAACAATAAAATTCACGTCACCGCAAGTCGAACAAATTCACCAATATTTATAATAGTTTTGAAAACCTCCAGGCTGTCTTTATGAATGCTAATAAATCACATTTATCAGAGACCATAATTATATCACACCATTCCTATGAAGCCCTTCAAATGATTTTTTCTCTCTTTGTGTGCATTGGAAACCTAACACGAGCGCGATGATTTCTGAGAGATGGGAGATGGAAGATCTCATCTAGCGATGAAGAAACAAGGAAATGCAAGAA
>ML817272.1:25842-40614 GCA_009831015.1 Picea engelmannii
ATCTTGGAAAGCTTCTCTTAATGCTTTTCGAGCACAGAAACAAAATTCTAAAGAATCACAAGTAATCACTTACCCTCTTAAGGTCCGATAGACCAATTAGGTCTTGGTGGACGTTAATCATCATCATCATATTTGGTTTTATCTTTTTAATATTTTAGAAAATTAATATGTTTTTAATTATTTTATATATTTATTAAAAAATCAAATATATTTAGTAAATATATATTGTAAAATTGTTTTTATGATATATATAAATTTCTATATTTTTAAAATTAAATTATAACATATATTGGTTTATGATGATGAATGGAGTGTCTACTTGAAATATTAGATATTTCAAAAACTTATAATTTGTTTTTGAGATTAATTGTTTTATGTATTTTAAGAAAAAATAGCTATGGCTTATTTTGAGGTAGTAGTTTTGTTGTACTTAAAGAGATTATATTAAAAGATCTTCTAATTTTCACATAAATAAATGGATTCCCATGTCTTTTAATTAAAAAAGAATTAGTGGTTGCATTGATAAGGATTAGATCCTTAAATACTTGATATTTTGTAGTTTCAATTGCACATCTCCTTCACTTGTAGTAGCTTATCATTCAATGAATGAATACAGGAAATGTTGTTTTCTCCAACCGAAACAATTGAAACTCAATAATAACGTGTATTTCATATTTAGGAATTAGCCACTGCTCCCCTATTGATTTTTCAATAATCTAGGCTTAAGCATGAAATTCATTCCATTTTAGAATTTTACTTAAACCATAGACAATTTGTTGCAACGACCAAGATCACAAGAAGAAACACCATGCACAAGTACACAAGAAGTATCCTTGGAAACCCTTCTCAACAAGGGAAGAAAACCCAACCAATCCTTTGCTATATTCTTCAAGAGAAAGACCTCCACCACCATAAACACCTAGCACACAAAAGGGTGCTCACAAACCCTAGAAACCTAGCGCCCAAGAGAGGTGTGCACTTTTCCCAAGAGCAAGTGTTTGCTGAAATTTCCAAACTCACACTCGTGATATGATTCCTCAATGAGGAATTTACCTTTACTTATATTAGACTGAACCTGTCAAAAAAAGTGTCTATTCGCACAACAGGGCCGACCTCAATAACTTATAATATAATTAATAATTACCATATTAATTATCTTTTACATTAAGGTGGGGCTGACCTGTACCCTTTACATAACAATAAGGGTTATAGGTAAGTCTGACTCTTGAACAATATAGAAAGGAATCTTATACACCCACTAGTGCTCAACCACTAGGGGTACATCCACAGGGATGTCCACATATCTATCTCATTGTGTCTCACAGGAGAACCACACTCACTAGTGCTCAGTCACTAGGATCACGTTCACCTATGCCCATCCACAGGCACGTCCAACTCGACATATCTTCTTTCCCACTGCATTACACATGAGAGTCATGTGGAGTTCATCATCTCAACTCTCCACTCATAGGAGGCTAATACACCGTTTCATTGTTGTCTTAGAACGATGCATCCAACTCATGAGAATTCACACGTTTACCTGTGCTCAGCCATAGGCACGTCTAACTCAACATATATTCTTTCTCACTGTGTTACACAGGAGAATCATCTGGAGTTCATCTCAACTCTTTGTAAGGAGGAGGCCAACACAAGGTTCCAGTTCTGTCTCAGATAGGAACCACACACCCAACTCATGAGCTCTCTCTCAAGTCGACTCAATCAATCTGTGTCCTGGAGGATGTCTCACATAACTGTAATCATCAACACTCCCTCTCAGCTAGGGAGGCATTCTCCATCAGGCCAAGTCTCGCATGGAAGTACTCGAACTTTGTCTTGGTTGTAGTCATCAACACTCCCTCTCAACAAGAGATGTATTCTTCACCAAGCCATTGGTGAAGATGTCTACAACCTACTCATGTGTAGGAAAGTACTGCACGTGTACTGCTTTCCTCTGCATCATGTCTCTGAAAACGATGTTTTATCTCAACGTGTTTCGATCTATCATGAAACATAGGGTTCTCAAAGAGCTTCACATGGCTCTGGTTATAATCATAGAATCCATCTCATGATCAAGTAAATCTGTCAGAAGCTTATGAAGCCGCACTGCTTCGCACACTCAATGATATATACCCTGCTTCTGTGGTACTCAAGGTCACAAAGCTTTGTTTCCTGCTGCACCAGGAAACCATGGCAAACTTCACGGTAAAACAACAACCAGATGTGCTCTTCCGGTCAACTGTACTCTTTTCTCAATCTCTATCGACATATTCCTGCAAACTCAAGTTCACACTGGAGGCATATCTTAGGCCATATCCAACTGTGCCTCGTATATATCTCAATACATTCTTTACTGCTATCCATTGAGTCTATCTCGACTGACTCATGGATTGACTAAGCACATTCACTGCATAGAATATATCAGGTCTGGTGTTAACCAGATACATCAATGATCCAATTAGTTGTCGGTACACATGTGGATCAATCTCATCTGAATCATCATCATTTATTTTTCATCAAATCCATCACCATCGGTGTAGACATGAATTTGCATTCTGTCATACTGAACTTCTTTAATATCTCCACAATATATTTTCCTTGACTTAGGAAAAGTCTCATTGGTCCCATGTCATACTTCTTGTCCCAGGAAGTAGTGCATCATACCCAGATCCTTCATCTCGAAATCAGAATTTGAGGCTTGCTTGTATTCAACAACAAGGCTTTCTGAATAAGTCACTAAAATTAGGCTCTCGTCACCAAGACTGTAATAATATAGGTTTGGATCAACAACACTCTTGTTGAAACCCAAACTCATCAAGAATCCATCCATCTGATATAGTTTCCAACTCATGGATGGTAGTACTGATGAAAGTGTATCAGGATTACTAGATCAAGTTTCTCATTATAGACAACTCCCTCTGCTTGTGAGAATCCTATGGATATAGATCTCGCTTTGTATTTCTCGACACTTCCATAGGTTGCATGCTTGATCTTATAGATCCTCTTGGAAGTCAGCACAGACTTCCCTTCTGGTCTCTGAACAATATCTCATACATCATTCTTTAATATATACTGGTATTCTTTTGTTATGGCATCTTGCCATACATGTTCTCCTATTGCTTCTCTAAGACAAGGAGGCTCAGAATCAATTAAGTGGCTCATGACTGAAGGATAGCTCGAAAATCTATTTTTCTTTCTCGGGACGTGCCTTGAGGGGCTTGTATGTTCCTCTACCTCCTGCAGAGTGAGCCTAGGAAATCCTTTTATGCCCTACTGCAATATCTATGGACATATCAACTGGAGCAACTAGATCAGCTGGAATAATGTATGTCTCCCTCTGAACTGTTGAAGGGGGAGAATGTATTGTCTCACTGTCAATCTCCATTTGAGATTCTCTGGATCTTTGAAAGGATATCTCTTCTTCAAGGACAACATCTCTGCTTGTCTTAATATGTCTCTGACCAAGGATGTAGATCTGGAATGTCTTCGAAGATTCACTGTTATCCCATAAATGTATCCTTTCTCCCTGAAGGGTCTAGCTTGGACTTCTTCTCTTTGGGTACATGAAAATACATTGGGCACCCAAATATCCCGAAGTGTTCAATCTCAGGCTTCACTTCGGTGAAGGCTTCTTCGAGAGTTATGTTTTTCAAAGTCTGGTGAAGACTCTTATTCTGAACATATACTGTGTCATGCATGCTTCTGCCCATAGAATCATAGAAAGATTCTGATCATGCATTATTGCATTGGTTGCCTCAATGATGGTTCTATTCTTCCTCTTTCTCAAATAGTTTTGACTCCCTCTGATTCAAGTGACTCCCTCTGAAGGATAAACATCTTCCTTTGTTGTTAACATATCTAGAACAAGAAAACAAAAGGAAACAAAAAACAAGAATATATCATAAAGGAGAATAATGAGTACATCTCTAGAATCAAAACAATTTAATGATTGTTGTCACAACTACAACACCTACTTGTAATGTAGCAAACTTTTAGAAATATAGGTTAGAGGAATGACAATTAAGACAATCAAACCTGGAGTCTTCACTTCTAGTGTGTTATTCCTCTGAATGCACTGAGATCCCCCTGGATCCATGACTTCAACAAAGGTTCCCTCCTCCTGCAATTACCCTCATGACAATGATACAAATAATATATATACAAGTGCATACATGAGGGTGTTGATATGATTTCTCCAATGGCACATGGTTGATCTCTGTCCTATGACATATTCATGAAGAAGGTAGTCACAATGTCACCTTTTTGTATCACCCACAATAAGTCTTCCTATGAAGTCTTGTCTTCCAGGAACTTGAATATGCTTGATCCATCAAGCTTATCGTCCATCATAATTATGTTCATCATAATTTTAGATTCTTCACAAACCCTTGTCAACCGGGTAAGAAAACCTAATGGCTAGGCTAGGCTAGCACTTTTAGTTTTTTTTGGACTTATGACTACCAACAATAAGCCTTTGAAAGATAGGAGAACACTGGTGAGATGAATAGCTCCTTCAAAGAGTTGCAGAAACCCTAATTCTAAAATTTCTACAGAAATTAGCCAAACCCTAGAAACCCTATGGCCAAAAAGTCAAAATGCTCGAAAATGAAATCTAAACCTTGCTAGAGATGCGCTAGAGGAGGCCGTACACTCCTATACACTTTTTATCCCCAACGTCCAAGTGGAAAGTCCTGAAACTCCTCAGAAAGGTAGGCCATATAAATTTTCTGGAAACCCTAGGAGGGTCGTACGGTTTTGCAAAAGAGAGAGGATATCTGAAATTTGCTTGTGCAATGGGTTCTTCAAGACCTAAGCTTTGTTACCATGTTGATTTTTAATTAATATAGGCTTAAGAAAGAAGTTCATTCCATTTTAGAATTTTACTTAAACCATAGACAATTTGTTGCAGCAACCAAGATCACAAGAAGAAACACCATGCACAAGTACACAGGAAGTATCCTGGGAAGCCCTTCTCAACAAGGGAAGAAGACCCAACCAATCCTTTGCTATATTCTTCAAGAGAAAGATTTCCACCACCATAAACACCTAACACACAAAAGGGTGCTCACAAAACCTAGAAACCTAGCGCCCAAGAGAGGTGTGCACTTTTCCCAAGAGCAAGTGTTTGCTGAAATTTCCAAACTCACACTTGTGATATGATTCCTCAATGGGGAATTTACCTTTACTTATATTAGACTGAACCTGTCGACAAAAGTGTCTATTGGCACAACATGGCCGACCTCAATAAATTATAATATAATTAATAATTACCATATTAATTATCTATTACATTAAGGTGGAACCGACTTGTACCCTTTACATAACAATTAGGGTTACAAGTAAGTATGACTCTTGAAAAATATAGCAAGGGATCTTATACACCCACTAGTGCTCAGCCACTAGGGGAACATTCACAGGGATGTCCACATCTCTATTTCACTGCGTCTCAAAGGAGAACCACACTCACTAGTGCTCAACCACTAGGATCACATTCACATGTGCTCATCCACAGGCGCGTCCAACTCAAAAGATATTCTTTCCCACTGCATTACACATGAGAGTCATCTGGAGTTCATCTTCTCAACTCTCTGCTCAGAGGAGGCTAATACATCGTTTCATCTTTGTCTTAGAAGGATGCACCCAACTCATGGGAATTCACACGTTCACCTGTGCTCAGCCACATGCACATATAACTCAACATATCTTCTTTCTCACTGCGTTACACAGGAGAATCATCTAGAGTTCATATCAACTCTCTTTAAGGAGGAGGCCATCACAACGTTCTAGTTCTATCTCAGATAGGAACCACACACCCAACTCATGAGCTCTCTCTCAGGTTGACTCAATCAGTCTCTGTCCCAGAGGATGTCTCACACAACTATAATCATCAACATCCCCATCATTCTTCTCTTGGTGTGAGATTACCAATTTCTCACTTTTAGGTTTGATTCAATCAAATTTATAGTAGCATGATTTTTGACAAGTAACTATGATAACTACCTATTTTCACCCAAAAAATGATTGGGAAATAATAATTGAACCATGCTAATTTGGCCCATGCACACATTAGTGGATCAAATCTCACCCCATGTATTTCCATTTTTGAAGCCTTAAGGGGTTAACTTATACAATCTGCCCAAGGCATGTTGTTGACAAGAAGACCATGTGTTACAAGTTCAAATCTAGTTGAGACATTCAAAGTTACAAATTAATATTATCATTGGTGATCAAACCATTCTCCATCTAAATATTCTACATATTGGTGATTTGACATGCTTTCACATATTTTCTTACAAATTTATTTGGGACTAGCCCGTGGCTGAGAAATCGCGACCCAGGGGCATCTAATCTGTCAAATTCACCCAAGGATCGCACTTGGCTTGGGCCACACCAACCCTTATCATAGCTAGATTTTTTGGTGTATCCTCTCAAGAGAACTAGGTTTCGAACCCGGGTCACCATGCAGAATGGGGCCCCTTGAAATCGATCACTCTATCGAGATTTGACTCCTTACAAATTTATTAAAAAGAGTAAACACAAATAATAATTATATAACTTACCACATAAACAATTTCATATTTTCTCCAATAAACCACGATCCTTATGCCAATGGGGGCATCCAAAAAGGAGTGGTGTCTCCTAATAACATAATGGTTGATTGGTTAAGATGTGAATATGCTTGATGCTTGGCCTTCCACCCTCTGTCTGTGTAATAAAAAAAAAATTATCTCATGGGGGAATCCACAAAGGAGTGGTGTCTCCTACTAACATAATGGTTGATTGGTTAAGATGTGAATGTGCTTGATGCTTGACCTTCCACCCTCTGTCCGTGCAAAAATAATAAAAAAAAACTTATCTCACTTGCAGTATATACTATGATCCTTATGCCAATGAGGGCAACCACAAGGGGGTGGTGTCTCCTAATAACATAATGGTTGATTGGTTATGGTGTGAATATGTTTGTTTCTTTTCCTTCCACCCACTATTTGTGAAAAAATAAAATACTTGTCTCACTCGCATTACTCTACAATACCCCTTTCACATGCCTTCCTAAAAAAATGTCCATTAATAAGTCGAATATGCTTAAAATTTGTGCACCTTGGAATTGTTTCTACCACATAACTATCTTTATACAAAAAATTAATCCCACATTGGTTGTGAGATGTGGCCCACAATAACATATAAGCTCCAATATACCATGATCCTTATGCGAATGGGGAGAACCACAAAGTAGTAGTGCCTCATACTAGCATAATAGTTGATTGGTTTCCATATGAATATGCTTGTTACTTAGCCTTATCCCTCCCTTTAAATATATCACTATATATGTAGCGAAGAAGCAAGATGTGAATATATCATTCTTCTCATATCTTAATTTTTCTCATATGTGGTGTGCAAGGTGTGATAATAATATTATAATTGTAATTTTTTTGGGGGTCACGCCCCTTCACCTTCAATATCAAGGTTATTGCACCCTTAATACTAAGCACTGGCATAATTAATGTCGAAAAACAATATACATTATATCATACGTATTCTACCTAGTTATAATATATGTGGGTATCAAAGACCATATCCCTTGACACACCCATCCCTTTTATAATAATAATAATAATAATAATGTATTACTATACTATATATATTTTGAAGATGAAAAATCTATCATAACTCAGTTGTGAATCAAAAGTTAATTGAAGAAAACCATGCCACTTGAAAAGACCCGTTGGTGGTCCATAAGGGGTTATACTTTCACTTCTACTAGATGCCTCTAGATCTTGGGCCGTTAACCTGTTTCCTTATGTCTAAGAAAGACAAGCTGTTAGCCAATCATAAACAACTTTAAGTCTTCCTCCAAAACCAAAAGGTGGTTTCAACCTAAACAATATTCACAAGAAAACCAATTTCCCTTACTATAATCATTGAAATTATAACAATAAAATCATATACTTTCAAGTAACATTTAACCTCAATCCCATACATAAAACCAAATACTACCACAAATACTACCCCAATTATAATTTGTATTACTTACTATATATAACAATATATATTTTCAATTATATCTATAGATATATTCATATACATACATACATTAATAAACTTACATATACATACATACATTAATAAAATTACATGATAATAAACTTACATATATCAAGTGTTTATCTTAACCTATAATGTTTAAAAGTTGATTCGACTAGCACATGTTATTTAGTGTTGATCAACACCTAACATTAGCACACCATCTTTGGTTAGCGTATCATTTAGTGACATCACCTTGTGAATCTTTAGAAAAATGTTACTTAGCATAAATTTATTAGCACATGTAAGTTTGAGTTCTCGATAGACTTTTTTTCAAAATCATGTTCTAATTTATAGAATCTTCCCTACATTTATATTACATTACAAGTAAGTTCCCAACCATTAGTTGTTATCCTACTCCATTGCCTAAAGGTTAATTTAATTGTTATGATTTATCATTGAAGATTATTGATTTAAACATAATTATTGTTACTTATCATATGATAAATTTATTAACACATGTAAATTTGAGTTTTCGATAGATTTTTTTTCAAAATCATGTGCTAATTTATAGAATCTTCTCTACATTTATATTACAAGTAAGTTCCTAACCATGTAAATTTGAGTTTTCGATAGATTTTTTTTCAAAATCATGTGCTAATTTATAGAATCTTCTCTACATTTATATTACAAGTAAGTTCCTAACCATTAGTTGTTATCCTACTCTAAGATAGATTTTTTTTCAAAATCATGTGCTAATTTATAGAATCTTCTCTACATTTATATTACAAGTAAGTTCCTAACCATTAGTTGTTATCCTACTCTAATCCCTAAAGGTTAATTTAATTGTTATGGTTTAGCATTGAATATTATTGATCTAAACATAATTATGAGTATTTAATGCATATTAAAAAAAATCATTCTTTGCATTGTCTTCTTTTAATTAGGGAACCTTTGGTCTTTAATTATTTTTACGAGGTCAAAGAGTAGTGCTCATGAAGTTCAAGGAAGTGCCCCAAGACCTCAACAATATTTGGAACGAATGATGATATGCACACCAAGTTCCAAAGCTTACATAGGCACACAAACTTTGTGTAGGTGCTTGCAACGAGGAGTCCAACTAATAGACCAAGGAGACAAATAGTCACCCCATCAATGATTACGAAATTGAACCACCTTCAACAACTGAATCTTGATTCAATCACTTAAATTTACTTGTATGTGTACTATGTATTATACAAACATAAATCAAATAAGCAAATAGTTAGTCACTCCCCTTTATCTCTCACATTCTCTCCTAACTTTGTGTAGGTGTATGCAACAAGGAGTCCAAATGATAGACCAAGAAGACAAATAGTCACTCCACCAATGATTATGATATTGAATCACCTTCAACAACTGAATCTTGATTCTATCCCTTAAATGTACTTGTACTACGTATGATACAAACATAAATCAAGTAAGCATATAGTTAGTCACTTCCCTTTATCTCTCACACTCTACACTATAGAGCATTGCACATAATATTTACATAGTAGTACAAATGTTGTTAAATTTTAGTTTTCTTTGTGCACATTTTATTCATTGTTTGCTACATTTTGTTCATGCTTCCACACCAATATTTGAATTGATCTAATTTATACTCTAATTTACACCCTTAGATTAAATAATCGTGGCATGTTAAGCCACCCACCAAAGGTTTTGATTGAGTAGTGCTTCTCGTGGCATCTACACTTTCATTTGATTGAGTAGTGCCTCCCGTGGCATCTACACTTTAATTTGATTGAGTAGTGCCTCTCGTGGCATCTACTTAATCAAATTAAAGTGTGTGTGCTATTGGTTTTCCTCTTGAAGGATGTTTCACTTGTCTGTGACTACTTAACCAAATCAAAGTGCTCTTAAGGGTTATTTTGTTCATGTAAGCATGCCACTTGTGGCGCTCAACCTTTTCAAGTGAGTTGTAATGCTTATACCATGTTTAAAAGAAACAATTTGAATAATAAAAATAATCAATAACATCACCATTGGGGGCTTCATTGGTTGGGAAAGTAAGGACGAGGGTATTCTTCTCACCATGGTTCAATTACACCAAGTATAGTGACATGTTTGGCCCCCTCATCAAATAGGAGTCACCAAGACTAGGACAATAAAATTGATTGTGGTGATGGACAAAGATCTTAACCTCTACTATCGTTGACTTTCCATCAATCAAAGTGTTGACTAAATGACATTAAGATTAAATACAAATAGTCAAGCTAATTATAATAATAGTTGTTGTCTTTCTATGGCCTTACTTAACACACCCTTTAAAGAATTCACAAGCATGGTGATAATGGTGTTTTAACCCAACTAGTAATGCAATATGGGTGAATTTGTCCTCTCTTTAGGGAATAGAAAGGTAAATATATGAGTTTTTATCAAATTCACCACATTCATATTTTTGATTGAATTTGGTCATTAACAAAATTAAAAAATAGTCCATAATGTATAAAAGTATGATAACATTTGTCATTAGGTCTATGCTATTGTTAGTCCATAATGTATAAGAGTATGATAACATTTGCCATTAGGTCTATGCTATTGTGATCTTGTAATACATGTGCTCATTACCTTTATGATTACTCAAAGTTTATGAGACACTAAAATAGACATAGACTAATGTATATTATAATTTTATACTTGAAATATTGAATATAAATATTTTTTTCTTGGAAAAAGAAATATGGTATTATAACATTAAGTAGGTATTATAACACTATGTAATTGAATTTATGATATAACAAAGATTATATTAAATTCTCAAGATATGTGAACTATGATATAACAAGTTTATGATCAAATTCATCAAATATGACAAATCTAATTACTAATATTAATCTTTACTAAAATTCAAAATTGCCAATAAAATAAAAAATCAGAGTGATTAGGACTTTTACCATGATTTTTTTTATAATTTTGTTAAATCTTTCTAAAAAGGTGTAGAAAGGTGATTTGTAAAATCCATAGCTACTTTAAACTTAATCATAAGTGAATTATGTTGAGCATAATATTAAGTAATAAGGTTGTGATTAAAGTATGATAAAAATATGAACACTATTAGAAACAATACAATAAAATTTGGTATTAAGTTTGCTTTATTTCAATCAATTTGATTGTCACCTTTGTACATGAAATTGTATAAATTTAGGTAAAACATTAGCATAATTAACTAATAATATTTGGTAGTTGAATTTAGTATATAACAAGTCTGATCAAAATAAGAGATTCAATCTTAATGAAATCAAAACCATTTTTAAAATGATAAGTTTATAGTTAACTTTGTTGAATATAACATATTTAATTATTAATTCTTAAAATTTTGTTAAAATTTAAAAATTTGAATAAAAATGATAAAGCACATGTAAAATAAATCATTAATATTTTGTTAGTATTACATAAATATTTATAAACAATTTTAATTTCATCTAAATAAAATATAAGATCACATATAAAATTTGATATCTATTTTGCTTATTAAATGAAGATTTTGATGACAATTAGGATGTGTTTCTTGTCTTTCATTTTAAGTTTTATGTAAATTTTGGAGGTGTCAATTTCTTTATTTGGAAACAAAGCACCAAACAAAGTTGGAATTTTATTTAGGAATGAGCTCTCCACCATTTTATTATCAACCTAATTGAGTGTTCATCAATCTATCATAATTGCCAGGGTATGCCCAAAACTAATGTAGATTGTAAGGTAGCCTCTCACTAGCTTCAAGTCTATGGCAACTAATATGTACATAGGATGAGGTGAGTTCAATTCCCAAAGAAAGAGTTCATCAAGCTAAGCTCTTTGCTTATTAAGTGTTGTTGGTCTTTTCTATTTGTTGATCATCCTTCAACCTATGGAAGAGTAACATTTGATCTACTCATCTTAAGGATTCAAGCCACATTACCTAATGTGACATGGACAATAGGGGAAAGAATTTCAAAGTTTCAATCAAACTTTATGACCTATTAATGATGACAACAATTAAAAATTATAACGGGTTATTGGAAATCTTAACTTCAAATCTATTATATTAATAAATCTATCCCTTAATTATTAAGTGCTAAGTTTTTGATAAACTCTCAAATACTTCTAAAACTCAAAAAGTCATTATACAAAGTATCAAATTTCAAACCTAAATGTTATCTTAAATAATAATAAAAAAACATATATTCTTAATTATTTAATCTATTCAAATTATATAATTTTTATCCAAATAATATATTTTTTTGTTAGCTAAATATCCTTGACTTGAGGGATTGACTTTCAAATAGATGACTTTATTTATAAAATGCTTTAACAATTTTCTCTCTCACCAACTACTCTACACCACTAAAATTTATCCAAATAATATCTTATAAAAATAAAAATTTTCATTTTAATATAATAATTTTAATAAAATAATATAATTTATAAACATTTCAATTTTTTCAATAAAACATTTTTAAAGCAAAGTTATTTTTAAGCAATGAATTTTGCCCATTAAAAAGCCGTTAGGAACCAAATAATTTCACACTTTGAAAGGAATGATCGACTTCACTTTAAAAAAGAATAATTGACTTTCAATGGATAAGGAAGGACTGATTTCACCTAAAGAAAAGAATACATGACTTTCAATGGGTAGAACATGTAAATTGATAAAGCAACTATGATATTCTCAACATTCCACTATAATGATTAAAGCAGGGTAACCTCCATATAAATTCATAATATAGAGAGATTATCTCACGTTCCATTATAACTATTAAAGAAATAATCCTATATTATTATATTATTATAATGATTAAAGAAAAAGAAAAAGTTAAATATTAAAAATAAATTTATTGTAAAGTTTTGAAGTAATATTATGGTTTATTTATTATAATTTAGTTGCTAATTGGTAGTGTAGACAATCATGATTAATTGTTATTTGTGAATATGATTTGATTTATCATTATTATTTAAGGAAAACAATTTTATTTAAGATGATAAATTTTTATTTTGGTTAAATGTGTTTGAGTTTTGGGTTGTTAATCTATTTTCTTATCTGAACTAATTAATCAATTAGAAATAAATTTTAACCAATTAATCGATTAAAAACAACTAACTTTTAATCAATGGGAATTATGTTTAGAGTCTTACTCCAAGATAAAAAAAAACGGCTTCAAACTAAATAGTATTTACAAAAAACAAATATTTTGTATTGCCATTACTATTGTTATAATAATAATAATAATAATAATAATAATAATAATAATCCAATTTTAAAATTGTTATATGAGACCCATTGTTTGTGGGATAAGGGATCTATTGAGGGGATTTGACTAATGTCTAATAATAATAATAATAATTACCCCTTGTTTGTGGGACAAGGGATTTACTGTTCGATTTGACTAAAGTCTATGGAGGTGTACATACCCTATCTTTATGGATTTGAACCTGTAACCTCTAAGAAAGAAAACACACATTCTTAACCATTAAGAAAAAACAAGGTCATAATATCTAACCTAATTTTAATTATAGATATGAAACTAAATACTATCCTTATTATATTTTTTTGTTTGTGGGACAAGGGATTTATTGTTCTATTTGACTAAAGTCTATGGAGGTGTACATACCCTATCTTTATGGATTTGAACCTGTAACCTCTAAGAAAGAAACACACATTCTTAACCATTAAGAAAAAGCAAGGTCATAATATCTAACCTAATTTTAATTATAGATATGAAACTAAATACTATCCTTACTATATTTTTTAACCATATATATATATATATAATTTTAACTCTTTTAAATAACATTGAAGAGTATAAATCATCACAATAATTTATTTATTTGTGAGTGAAAGAGTATTTAATAGAAAATTTATTTTAAAATTGTATTTAGTTTTAATTTTTTTAAATAAAGTTGAAGACTATAAATAATCACTCTATCATTATAATAGTGTGAAGAGGTGTTTCCTCTTAAGAGGTTACAAGTTCAAATCCAGAGGGGGGTAGGGTATGTATACCTCCTTAGACTTTACCGTGGAGGTGGTCCCTTGTCCCACAAACAAGGGGGTCTCATACACTAATTTGGTGTGTCTTGGTCGTGACCTTAAAAATAAATTATTATTATAATAAGTATTTTTGTTGGATTAACATATTAATAATATTATTTTATTTATGTTTATAAGGCAGCCGGCAAGATTCGACCCCGTGTCACGCGAGTACGATACTGCCGTTGTTACCGATTCCCCTAGTATAAAAAAAAAATATTATTTTATTTATATTTGGTTTATTTTTTAATGTTTTAGAAAATTAAATTTAGATGATTGCTTTGGTTTATTTTTTCTTAATATTTTAGAAAATTAAATTTGATAAATATTTTAATATATTTTTAATCATTTAATATATTTATTAAATATTTAACTAAAAAATTAAATATATTTAATAAATATATATATTTTGTAAAATTAAATAAATGTTTTGTAAATTTTAATTATTTTATATATTTATTAAATATTTAATTAAAAAATCAAATATATTATATATATATATATATATACATATTTTTTTTTTTTTGTGTAAAATTGTTTTTTTATATAATTTTTTTTTCTTTTAAATTAAATCACAATACAATATATATTTGATATATTTGTTTATGATGAAGAATATAGTGTCTATTTACATTCGATAATTCAACATCACAATACACATTTTCAAAATCTTATTTTCATATGATGATGATGATGATGATGATGAT
>ML817272.1:44904-76811 GCA_009831015.1 Picea engelmannii
TAACCTCTTAACTCAACAAAAGTATGGTGATCTTGGAAAGCTTCTCTTAATGCTTTTCGAGCACAGAACAAAATTCTAAAGAATCACAAGTAATCACTTACCCTCTTAAGGTCCGATAGACCAATTAGGTCTTAGTGGACGTTAATAATCATCATCATCATTAAGAAAATAATTAAATTGGAAAAAAACACCCCTAAACAAATTCCTTTTTTTAAGAAAAAAATAATTTTCTTTTAAAAATAAAGAAAGAAAATTTTGTTTTTAAAAAAATGCTAATTGCATATTTAATAAAAAATGAATTAAAAAGGAGTAAAATTTTATTTTTTTGAAAAAAAATCAAGAAATTACCCTTAAAACATTAAATTTAAAACACCAAAATTAAAAAAAAAAACAAATTAAAGACATTTTTATATAAAAAAATTAAAAAAACAATTTAAAATTAAAAATAAAATAAAATAAATTAATTAATTAAAAAACTTTAATTAAAACACAGTTTAAAAAAATTCAAAACATAAAAAAAAATAAAACAACAAAACTAAATTATATTAAAAAAAATTAAATTTAAAAATTTAAACATATTGATGATGATGATGATTAACGTCCACTAAGATTTAATTGGTCTATCGGACCTTAAGAGGGTAAGTGATTACTTGTGATTCTTTAGAATTTTGTTTCTGTGCTTGAAAAACATTAAGAGAAGCTTTCCAAGATCACCATACTTTTGTTGAGTTAATAGGTTAGGAAGGTTGGTAGTGTGATCAATATTTTGAAAATGAGATCTAATATGGGTATAGGCTGGACAATCTAAGATAAAGTGCTTTTCATTTTCAACCTTCTTAGTGTCACAAAGATGACACACTCTTTCATCCCATGGCGTTTTAGGAATTGGCCAATGCCCAATTTCACTATGGAGCTCGTGAGAATTTGTTCTTATCTTAACAATGCTTATTTTTTTCTTTACACTTGGCAAAATAGATAGATAATTTTGATCTTCTAGATTAGGGTTGATTACATCTTTATAATACCTTAATTTTCTTTTTTCCTCTAACTCTTTATCACACCACATTTTTTCCTTAAATTTTGATTTGACATTTTTTTTAATGGTATCTTTATTCTGCAAAATAGTTTCTTCCATGATTCCCCAATAGTTTAGCCAAGACTGAGCGTCTTTATGCCATCCTCGCTTGAGTCGATGGTGGTTATGACTTGATTTGGAAGCAATTTTAGGTAGCCTCTTGTCTTCCATGTTGGTTAACTTGTTCTTATACATTAGGTATCTAGTCATAGCCATGATCTCAATGGGGGAGAGGCTTGTTTCTACGAGGAGGATGGGATAGGGTGTATTTCCTTTAATTTTGAGATTATAGGTTATAAAATTCTTTTGTATTTGCTCTATCTTTCTCCAGGATTCATGAGAGATACTACAGCCCCAGACTTCACATCCATAAAGAATAATAGGTGTAACACAAAATAAAATTATAATAAAAAAATTAGCATCACGTACACAATTTATTATTATTATTTTTAATTATTAAATTTAGGTTTTTAAATTTTCCTTTTTTTCCTTTTAAATTTTAGTTATTATTATTATTTTTAAACTTTAATCTAGATCTAATAATTAAAATAATAACAATAATAAATTGTGTACGAAAGCGCTCAAACAACATCATGTACACAATTTATTATTATTATTTTTAATTATTATTTTTTAGGTATATAGTCTGGGTGGGCCTAATGGTTAAGAACATGTGTTTTCTCAAATTCAAATCCAGAGGGGGGTAGGGTATGTATACCTCCGTAGCCTTTATCAGTCAAATCGCTGGGCATAGGGGGGTCCCTTGTCCCACAAACAAGGGGGTCTCATACACCAATTTGGTGTGGCTTGGCCATGACCTTAAAAATAGATTATTATTATTATTTAGTTTTTTTAATTTTTGTTTGTTTGCTTTTAAATTTTTAGATTTTAATTATTATTATTATTTTTAAAAAAATTTATTCTAAATTTATTTTATGTTTTTAATATATTTAACATTTTATTGTTATTACTATAATTTCGCTGTGTAGTTTTAATATATATATTTTAAATGTTTGCGTTTAATATTTATGTTTTTATTTATTTTTTAAATTGTGTTTTAGTTAACATTTTTTTTTTTTAAATTTATTAAATTTTTAATTTTATTTTAGATTGTTTTTAAGTTTTTTATAAAAAGATTATCTTTGTGTATTTTTATTTTTTTGGTTTTGGTGCTTTAAAGGTATTTTTTTATTTTTTTTTTCCAAAAAAAATTTAGATTTTACTTTATTTAATTCATTTTTTATTTTTTTGATTAAAAATTGCGATTTGCATTTTTTTTTAACAAAAAAAAGTTTTTAGAAATGTTATGAAAATATGCAATATTATTATTTGTTTGTCAAACTAATAATAGTATTGTGGATTTTCCAAACAATTATGGAAACAACTCTCACCACAAAAATCTTATTAGTCAAAACATGTTGTTTTTTTTATCTGAAAAAAAGAATTTGTTTAAGGGTGTTTTTATTTTCAATTTAATTATTTTCTTAATGTAAATTATTAAAAAAAACAAAACTAATTAGTAAATAAATTATCAAGAAATAACACTTTTAGATTTTCCCTAGAGGTGTAGATCAATTGACAATAAAGTGCACTGTTAAGGAACTCTTTGTGATGTTGTTGGTTCGAACTTTGTAAATCCGTGTGTATCGCGCATGGGACAAGGTGGGTATGCCTGGAGGTTATAGTGGTACAATCAAAATCAACTCCGTGTCATGCAAGTATGAGCCCGCCCAGTTGTCGATTTCGTCAAATATAACAAAATTTAATAGTTTTAGATTCATGAGTCAATTTGCAGTGTCATATTTGTGGTGGTACTAGTGATCAAGGCCACATTTCAATTAGGTCATAGTTTTAACTCCAAAAACAAAATTGGTGCTACTGGTAACATCACTTTTCGATAAACTAAGTGGGCCTAATGGTTAAGAACATGTGTTTCCTCTTAAGAGGTCACAAGTTCAAATCCAGAGGGGGGTAGGGTATGTATACCTTCATAGACTTTACCAGTCAAATCGCTGGGCGGAGGGGGGTCCCTTGTCCCACAAACAAGGGGGTCCCATACACCAATTTGGTGTGCTGGCTTGGTCGTGACCTTAAAAATAGATTATTATTATTATTATAAAAGGGTCAATTTCAGGGTTCTGCTCGTAATGTCAAGGGTGCGATTTCAAACAAGTTGCAATTTTAATGACCTCCCCCCAAAATGGTGCTACCGATAGCACCACTTTTTAATTTGGGGCTTGATTTTGGTGTTTTTTACCCAAAAATATACTAGAGTTCTTGTTTTGAGGTCACAGTTCTTGTTAAGTTGGTAAATTTGTTCTCTCTCACACACATAAGAGTAGTGCACTATGTGGGGTTTAAATCTTTTGCATAAATATGGTCTCTTTGCATAGTGATGCCAGAGCAGTGCACTCTGTGGGGTTTAAATATTTTGCATAAATATGGTCTCTTTGCATAGTGATGCTAGAGCAATGCACTATGTGGGGTTTAAATCTTTTGCATAAATCTGGTCTCACACAAACTTGTCTGCATAGAGTAATGCACCTAACCTAAGTGGATTCAAACCGAGCACATATTGGCACAAAACTAGCCAAATGCCCAACAAAATTGGCAACAACCACTTAAGCTAGTCTCTTGACTTATTTCCTAAATATTTATACTTTTTTTTAAAACACAAACTAGGTAATTATATTAATACAAAGTTGTAGTAGAGCTAAACAATTCTATTACATCGTATTGTATGTCTTTAGATTCGAAACAAGATAAATAGTTCCAGATCAGGATACACAATTTACATATGCCCACTGACAAAATTTTCTAGTATTTATTACTACTATAGATTCTATAAAAAGTGTCTAATATACTAATAACTTAAAAACATAAACTTATCAAAAAAATATGGTGGCTAGTAGCCTCTTCTAGGCCCATGTTGGTTGACACATATTCATGTTCCCCTATCTCCATATCCTCAAGTAGTTGATGCATTACATCCTCTTCCTTTGGTTCTCCATGACATGAATTTACAAACAACCTTTGGTTGGATGCCCCAAATTATGCAAATTTACATAGGTTGACTACCAAGTTCCTTGTCATGTCACATATAGCCTCAATGATGACAATTTGTTGCTTTAACCGAACCAAAGTACCCATGATAGAAGCAATTTGTGAAATTGTTTGTTGTTGAATATCATGCACCTTAGATGTAATAGTGAAAATAAAAGTCCCACTAGTTTGGATCATTTCCTCATGTGATCGCAAGACTCTTTTGATCTCTTGCAATTCTATGAAGTCCATGTGTGCTATTATAGAGACATGGAGCCACTCTGAAATGAAGGACTAGAGCTAGACAAGCCAACAAAGCCACAATTTCAAACCCATGATTACCTCAACCAAACCAACAAAGCCACAATTTCAAACCCATGATTACCTCAACCAAACCAACAAAGAACACATGGATATTGGTCCAAAGRCTGTGATAGCCAAACCAAGGAATTAGATTCCGAGCACATGATTTGGACTACAAAGTAACAACATTCACATAGGAACAATCCACCCAAAGACAACATTCCTTCCTTAAATTAACCAAACCGGGAAAACCAAAATTCTAAGCACACTGGGTCTGTAGAGATTGTGTCTTCATGAAAATAGAGATAACAAGTAGTCTAACTAAAAGGCAAACAAATCTCAAATTCACTAGCCTAATATTGGATAATTTCCTAAATATTTATACTTTAATTAGTAAAGTGTGTATATATATATATAAACCTGGAGATTATTTATATTATATTAGACAAAATATAGGTACACTGAGAGCCAAAGACTCTAGATGGGAATCCCATTCTAGAGCTTTTGCTTATACTAATACAACTTAAGGCTTGTGTTATTCCTATCATAAAAAAGAGAAAGCCTATGATTGCACATTGAATGGCCTATAGCCTTAATAACTAAAATACAAACATTGAAAGTATAACATATCCTATAGCCTTTGACTCCAAAACTATATAAAAAAAGAGTGCTTAGCATATAACCTAGCTTATGTCCTCTAGACACAATTAAAAAACATAGTAAAGTAGTTGCATGTAGAACATTGAACCTAATCCCAAGGTTTCTCTGCATCATCATCACCCAGTGAAATAGGGAAGAGGGGGTCTGTGCCTAGTAGTTGTTTGGTACCCTCCTTAATGGTTTCTATGTTGAAACTCTCTCAAAACCTTGAAAGGATTGGATGAGAAATCAATAGTTTCCTTTTAACTCCTCGAGCTCTTCCTTGACTTCTTTCAAGGCCACCTAATTATATTGTCTGCTGATGAGCTCTTTGGTTTGCCAATATAAATCTAGAGAGAGAGAAACAAATCTTGTGGCTCCCAGAGAAACTCATGTCTGACACTATGGTAGCCAATTACTCATTAATCTAAGATTCGATGGTGACTGACCTCTTTCTACAAACCTTTTCCTGAAGCTTCTCAATTCTCCGAATCGTAGTCAATTTTTGTCTCTCAGTGAATCCCTTAGCAATTTTCATTGCATTAGTTTATTTTCACAGTTGGACTAATGATGGGTGGGTTTCTTTGTTGCTTTGTTGGTAGGTGGTATTCCTCTATGTACTAGTAGCTTATTGGGAACATTTTCATCCCTATTGCATCTCTCCTCTTCTAGGTTTGTGGAAGCCTCACACACTAGATTAAGCACCCCAAAATCCATGCTTTTTTTCATTTCTATTTTCTCCTTACTGTGAGAATTTCTTTGATGGCTTCATAGTCTCGAGGCCATAAGGGTTGTAATATTATACCATATGTGGTTGACCATGAGGAAAAATTGCTCGAAGCGTAGCCTCCATAAACAAAATGAGCAGTCGGTTATGCTATAGTACTACTACATTCATGGCTAGGCATGCCCCTATAGGATTCACTTGGATCCTCATAAAGTATTAGTGTAGGTGTGAGATCTGAGGGGCAGGTTGTATGCCCTCCCTCCCTTTCTTTTTCCTCCTCCCCCACACCACTGACTGTAGCTAACTATTGAATGGGAAAGCCCTATAAGTGGTGTTGCAAGATCGTGTCTCTTTGCAATCACCCCATCTAAGGGAATATTAATATTATATTAATTTTAATATATTTTAACTATTTTTCAGAATGATGAATGAACAATATTTCTAGAATGTATGGACTATACAAATTGAGAATTATAAACATCATTATAAATAAATGTACACAATAAACAATATTTCATATCATAAAGGCATGTGGTAAAATACAAATTTTATATAAAAAATTATATAAGTCAATAATTTCACTAAGGATACAAGTTAATAATGTGATCTCTAGTGATTGCATTGTTGACACATACATAAGAGGATCAAAGTTCACCCTTTTTCCATCCTTAATATTGGGCACTAATCATCATGACTTGCTATTACCGTATATCATACCAAAGGGGTTGAATCCACTAGTGAAGAATGAAGAGATTTTCACTAGTGATCAGGGCTCATTTCCCGTGAGGCATTCCAAGCTTCGAGGATGCCATGGGTGCCCTTGGATATACTAGTCAAATGTGTGAGGCTTACATTGCACTCCTCATACACACGGGTCAAAGCCCACCCCTTGTTATTCTTAAGGCTGTATACTAAACATTACGACCTTGTTACAATCATACTTTTTTTTTTTATCCCAAAGGGGTTGAATCTAATGACGAGGAATGGGGATCTTTTCATGATTGATGAAAGTTCAATTATCATTTGGGCATTTAGGCCTTGAGGTTGATATGGGGGCACCCAAAGGTAGTGATCGAACGTGTTAGGATTACATTTCACTCCTTGTGCACACATAAGTGGATCGAAAGCCCACCCTCCATTCATCTGTAAGATTAGACACTATTTTTATGATTCACTATGACAATATTTTTTCTCCATGAAGTGGAGGGCCATCCTTGACCCTAAAGAATAAAAGAATATTGAATTTTCAAGGGTCCATTGATAGGAATTTGATGCTAAGGAAAGAACCATTCGTCGATCAAATTGTAAGGTGACCTTCCCACCTAATCCAAATATTTTAGTGGATATACTTTTTCCATGCTAAGCATACTCTCAATTATGAACAAGACCTCATGGAAAATGGGGTGGTTAGTTTGGAACAAGGTAAATTGTCCCTTAGGAACCGAACTAGGTTAAGGAGGGTTACTAAACCTCTCCCATGATCTCACTCCTATTTAAAAAAATAAAATAGGGTGGGGGTATTGCCCCTCCTCGATGGGGATTAAATGTATTTTACATCCTCTCCCCTTTCCACATCACAAGGGTTGAGAGGAAGGGGATTGTATAATACTAATTCCTTTGGATCACTTACATAGACACCTTGGTGGAAACTCCATAATTAATTCTTATCATTTCTTGCCTTAGAAAAATCAATGGGGATAGGTTTAAGGGGTATGTGGTTTATGCACTTCTCGAGTTCCTAGAGATTGTTGGTGGATTCAGGCTTTGTAGACTTCATTAGTGGCTTTGGGATCTCTAGAATTGATCCCAAGGACTTGTCTGGTGCTACTATGGAAAAACCCCTATCCATGCTCATTGTTGTTGTTATTTCCGTGTGTTTGGGGAAATTAGAGGGTTGAGGAGAAGGATCCAACAATATGAGAAATCCATTGCAAAAGTTCAACACTTCCAAAAAATTAATGTAACATTGCTCGACATTTCCCTAGTGTATATCCCACCTGAAGTTCCTTTATGTTATGAATGATTTGTAACCCATATATTCATTCACAACGACATCCCTATTACTCGTTAGGAATTCATCTTAGCGTAGGGAATACTAGCTAGTCTAAAAGTTCTTAAGGAAGGAGCCTTACCTACCTAAATGAAAATGGCGTAGTCTAAACGTTCTATGCTTTTTACTATTTTCGACAACCATCACTGAAATCTGATGATACCGTTGTTGGTGAAATCGTATTTTTTCATTGCTTAAATTTCATTTTTGAATGCATAAATAGATTCAATGCCTTGAAAAACCACTGGAGCACTCAGATTATGCAGATTTTGACAATTGAAATATACAATTCCAACAATTTCTAGCCGGATTTCGGGCAAAATTGACTAGAAAATATGATCAGAAATGGTAAAAACATAGAACATTTAAACTACGTCAAACGAAGACCATTCAATTAAGATCCAACCCAATGCCAATTTGAAGGACCAACATCAAGACTAGCACAGTGGGACTAGGCCAATAAGAATTATCGGCCAATCATGTATCTCCCCCTATTGGTAACCTCCTCCTCTCCTATTTCAATAGGTCATTGATTTCTCCTTGAATTAGTTAGCGCACATAAACTCATGAGAACACGACCTACTCGGTTCTAGTGTGGGAGAAATCGGAAAACCGATAAGCGATTTGAAGACCAAACAACTAAAACTAACAAGGCATGAGATTACTTCATTACTAAAATATGGCATTTAAATTCGCATCACTTGGCAGTTCATTTTTTCTGGGCTTTTAAAGTGTTCGTGATACAAAACTTGATGCAATTGGGGGCGTCATAATTTGTGTTGATCTTTTTTTAGTGTGATTCTTATCATCACAAAAAGAAGCATGCACCTCATTAATGTTGCAGTTGAATTATTAATTATGATTATAAATTACTGACTATGATTATTAATTAATAATTATGTTTATTTTATTTTAATGAAATTTATTATAATTTATTGTTTTTCATTTATTTTTAATTAATCATTGTGTATCTAATCTACACACTAACATTTAATCAATTTTATAATTTTACAAGCAAAAAATTAAGTACACTACTTGATCCACAAATGGTAGTCTTATAGCCTATCCATTTCACTAACACAAATTTCCAAACAACAATAGAATATCCTAGTTGTTCTTCAAGTGCCTTCACACATAAGATAATGACAATGATTATGACCCAGTTTGCAACTTATGATTCTGCTTGTATTGCTATGTTTGCTTGGATGGAGCTCTAAGTGAGGGTCTGACTTCATGAGCTTGAACTGGTCTATCCTGGATGTGATAACTTGAACATGTATTAACACTTTAAGGATTTACTTGTAGTTCACTAAAACAAAGTATCTTGTTTCATCTCACTTACAAATTAGAAATAATTCACACTCCTATGCTTTCCAACTAGCATATACATATAGGCCAGCACTCACAAGTTAACATAAGTGAATGATTTCGACAAATAAGCGAGAGTGGAACCAAACTCCAACTAACAAAGTGTCAAAAATGTATTAAATTTAATGCCAACCAACATGGAGAGAGAGATGATGTCATAGGCTAAGATTTAAATCAACCCAACCAAGGAAATCGACTAGGCAATGTTAGAAGTCGACCCAAGCAATGAAATTAACTAGGTTGAAGGAGAAACCACCTAAGTAAGAAGGAAATTGACCACATAAAAAAGAAAATGTAGTGTGTGGCCAGTGGGACTAAGAAACTAGATGACCATCAATGAAATTCAGTCTAGAGGAACTATACAACACGTGGGATGGTTGTACAACGCACAAGTGTAATCGCTCAACCATAGATGAAATTACGGTGTACGGTCCTCCTCTTTTCATTAAATGACTATATTACCTATGTGTGATTGCAAATGACCTAGGGAAGGAGAAATTGGATTATCTAGTGATGAAATCACAACCCAATGATCCAAAATGGATCCAAACCAATGAATGGGTAAAACTCAATACTTGCAAGACAAATTGGCAATTTAGGAAGGTTATCTAAACTATGTAAAAGACAAATAAATGTAAATTTGAGTAAGACAAAATGAATGTGAGAGAAAAATGAGAATTGAATAAAAAGAAAAAAATAAATATAAGAGAGAATATGTTGATGAATGGGAAATGGAAGGTTAGCTTGTTGGCCTTCCCATTACCTAAGCTCTCCTTATTTTCTCATGTAATTTTACTCCCAAAGGGTTTTTTGGCCAAGGAGGAAGAGGCATAGAAATCCAAGAGAGAATTGTACTAGAGATTGTCAAGATGAATACACTGAGCCCCATTTGAAGCTAGTTTTCCCATTTGGGTTTCCAGGGTAAAAAATTGTGTTCATTATCACTAGTTGTTATGCTTGTTGTTGAGGAAATTGTTTGTATGAATGTATAGATCATAACTAATTCTTCGTAGTTGATTAATATGTATGTACTTTCTTAGTTCTGGTTTAAATTTCTTCCTATAATTGAATTCTAATGGAAATGAAGAACCACAACCGCTCCAGAATATCCACCGTCCATTTCACTCTAACTTTTGAGATCAATGGATGATAAAAATTGGCTGTTGCAATTATTTAGCTAAGTTTCCATTCTCAATGCTCAATTTTAGCAATTCACATTTGTTGGTCAACTACTCTCTTTCTCAGGCGATTTTATTTCTCCTAAGAGCCACACACCCTCCTTCCTTGAGAAGTTAATATTTCCTGAGACAAATTAGCACTTGCCTAGTCAAATTCCTATTTGCTAGGGTGAATTTATTACCCACTGGACTATAATTCCATAGTTGGAGAAAATCCCTTTCTCCCTGGGACCTTTCCCACTTCCTTGGATGACTGCAAATCTTCTTGGGCAAATTTTTCCTTGAATCTGGATGTTTTACATGCCAGTGGGTTGATTCACCTAGTTTTTGGGAGTGGAGGATTTTCCACTGACCATACGCATCCCCTGATACAACCCCTACTTCAAGTAAATTGTACCGAGACCATATGATGGCCATACAAGTTGTACACACCATTGGGTGGTCTCTCATCTTTCTATTTTTGGTTGATTGTTGAGCTATAATGGATTTGGATGGGCCTCCAATAACTTTAGAGGAATCCCAATGTTTTTTATAGCATGACAAAATTGTATTGGCCTCCCATGGTATTGTCATAGGAGAACAAAATGAAATTATTGTTGTTGGTGTATTTATTGCTTACCATGAGATTGGCAAGGACTAACATAATGTTTTCCTTTTAGACATAATAAAGAGGTAAACAAATAATGATAGTTGAAGTCTAGGCAATTTTTTTTGGCATCCAAGCATGTTAGTAAAGGAAAAATGATTTCGTTGTTGAAGAACAATATTTTTGGCACTCCTAGAAATGAAGGGAACTGGTTGTGAAGTATCAATTCATTGTTTCTTTGTATTTCATTGACATAAATAATGGAACGTTCCTTGATATACTCAATAACTGAGCAATATCTCTATCTCTCAAGCACCAATAATTATGGGCAATTAAGTTTTTACTTTCACCAACAATCTTTTTGAATGGCCACCATGTATAATGCAATTCAAACTCACAACATAATTTTGAATTACTTCTTGAAGATCAATGTTTAGTTGAGCTGATTTTGGCTATGCTAGTTCAACATTGTGTCAGCTGCAACAAGCACATCAGAGAATCGAACGAGCCTAACTTTGCCTTTGATTTTGTCAGCTCAGAATTGAATTCAAGAACATGTGCATTCTTTGCTATTCCTTTGTGAATTTAACATCTGTGAATGCTAACTGGAAGCTAGACAAATCTTTCCATATGCGAAGATGTGATGCTAAGATTTGTGAAATTGCATATGTTGGAGCACATGTTTTGATGTTGGATTCCATACAGTGGTGCAATATTTGGAACCTCCATTTGTTTGAGTTGAAATCCAACTTTAAAGTCTAAGAGAGAGCTCAAAGAAAAATGAAGTGAATAGTCACATAATAGAGAGAAGCCAAGAAATCAAGATTTATAGGCTTCCATATTTGGCAGTTTGCACTTATAGGCTCCATAATAATATTACAAGTTTCTAACTAGCTATGTAAGTGAAGGATCCAACCAACCAACCAATCATCTAGAGCAAAATTTCCACTAAATATCTCATTTATTCTTAACATTGTTAGCTAGTTGTATCATGTGAAGACAAGTTTAAGAACAAAGGGTCAATAGATACCTTGCAACTAGGAGAAGAAGAGACATCCTTGTTTAGGGAAGTGGACAAAGGCCTAGTATCCTCTAGAAGACAGAGCACCCTGTACAAGTATGAGAACATAGTTCGTAAGAGACTTCCGTAGAGTATTCATATTGGTGAAGCGAGTGGGTTATAAGTCCCTTGTTTACATGGAGAACATACAACTATTGGACAATTCAATTTCTTAAATTGTTGTCCATTAAATTGTCAACCAGGGAGATCATAAGCTTGTGAGATGTCGACAAAATATATGCAAGAGTAGGCAACTAACTCTAAGCTAAGAAAGCTGAATAAAAAATGTCAAGAACATGAATTAAAATTAGATGATCTTATGATGTAGGTCGAGTCCTATAGATTCTCAACTATCTCTTGGATTCTCAGGGTTAACAAACAATCAGATCTTTGATGCACACCACACTCAACCGATCACACTTGCAAAAATAAAATTGCAAAAATGAAAAGCTACAAAATTCAACTAAGGTCAATGGACTTATATTTCAACTATTAACCACATTCCTTTGGTTGACAAGCAAGAGCATCAACTGGTTTTGTGATCATTAAAGGTACTCAACCTTCAATGTCTAACTCTGTAGGGAAACTACACTTGCAGGAATTGAAATTATATATATGGAATGTTACAGAAAATGAATTGAGAAGCTACCGAAATAACACCACACAACATAAAGGAAACTACTTGAGCATCGTATACTAGAGGGGGCCCTGTCGCTCTTGGCATATGTTTCCAAGAAAGACTACAACAAAGAACTCTTAATCTGCAACAAAAATCTCTTTATTCTAGCATCCAAATGATTACGATGATCCTTCTCTTCAATATGTAACTCTATGCTCTATCCTCTCCTTCAACTCTCTAACTCTCTAATTATCCAAGCTGAATGATATCCACTCATATTTATACATATAGCATCGCCTTCACAAAAGGAAATTGAGTTACAACAAGATGAGATTAGATCCTAAACAAGTGGATCTACAACTAACAAATCCTAGATCCTAAACATGTGGATCTATTCACCACCAAATCTTGGATTTGATCTAAGATAGTTTGAAGAGGATAATAACATCATACTCCATGAGATCCATGTGCCCAAATTCGTGGACATGGGCCGCAACTTGGTCGAACCACTTAGTTATTGAAATTATAGGCTAGTTACCAAAATGACCAATTTTGGAAATCTCAACCATATGCCCCTTGTTTTGCACTTTTTGTAGATTTTCCTTGCGAGTCACCTAAATGACCCTACTATGCACAAAACCAATATTTTATATTTTTTAGATTCCTCTTCATATTTTCAGAAATGATGTGGAGAGTTTGACTACTAGAACTGCCAAACAACTGCAAAATTTCCCACAACTGTTGAATTTCACAAGTAAGTTAGGAAACTACAATATCTACCCTAAGTAATCATCAAAGCATGGAAAATCAATCATTTTAGTGTACATATGCCACATGAAGCTCATATAGGGTAGAAATGGACAAATACAGAAATAAGAGCGATGAATGGAATGAGGATGAAAGGGTAAAGTAAATGAAACATGACTAAATGGCATCATAAAATGTGTTATTTCCAAGGCCCAACATCTCCCCCACTCTCAAATCATTGCGTGTCTTCATGCAATCAAATATACATAAGAGGTAGTGTCTGGGTATAATATATATGGTCTTCAATATCTTTGCATAATATAATTATTTTTCCTTTGGCAAGACAAGGATGAAAAATATATAAGAACATGCATTCTAATTAAATCACATCCCGGTAATGATATTTTCTTGTTCTTAGTGGTATATTTCAGATATGAGACATGGAGATTGGAGTGATGTTTTACTATAGAATCCGTCTTATATGATACAAGACCTAAGTGGAAAGGATTTGTTTTACACTTGGATTTTTCAAAGTCATTGATGCCACATGGAGATGGATAATGATGGGTAGATAATGAAATATAAAATGTGAAGTGTAAGGAAATGAAGGAATGAAAAATATGAAAAACCTCAAGAATTTCATGTCCATGAATTCCCAAGTTAGATGACTACCTAGAAGTAGAAATTGCTTACCTAACTTTAACTTCTCCTGGAGGATGATGATCTAAGAGACAAATGTTGAACTCTGGCTCTCCTGATATGTGTTGATATGCGAGGAAAATACTTTGGTTGTATCTTGGCTGCCTGATGTGAAAATGAAGTTCATGGTCATTTTGGACTGCTTGTAGGTTTTTCTTTTCTGTTGCTAGACAAGTTTGTTGATGATGTTGATATGAACTTGAAGGTCTGAAGAGTATTGTTGCTGAAGAAGATAACTAATGTTGATGTTGAGGACGGATTTGAATATGTTGACTGTTATTGAACTACTGCTACATAAATGCTGAAAATTTAATCTTTATTCATCCTTGAAAACTTGAAAACTTGAAAAATGTTGAAAATAATTGTTGATAGGTGGATGAACATCTCGTGATGATTTGAAATCATCTCCAAGACATTATCTAGTCTTGGGGTGCATGAAACCATTCAAAACTACAAATCGGCTACAGAAAGATGGTTGTAACTATTTACAAAAATTCTGATAATTTTTATAAAATCGGTTTTAAAACATGCATGTGCATCTCTTATAATGCATTTTCTGGAAATTTCGTTCATCCATCGCTCAATTTCTTGCATGGGGCACAAAACCCATGTCTCAGAATTTCTTGGTTTAACTTCAGTGATTTACAAATGACATGGAAAAAGATCCCTTGAAGTAGGATGCTATAGGAATTTCAGCAAACTACATAAAATTTGGAATTTATATAAAAATCCACTTCAAAAACATACTTGTAGATCCCTCCTTATGCATTTTTTGGAAATTCCATACACGCTTTAGTCAATTTGTTAACTTCTACAAAAGACCCATGTCTTAGAATTTTTTAATTCAACCTCATCTACTTGCAAATGCCGTGCAAAGATCGCCCTCGAGAATAGTCTACTACAGGAAATCTCGCTGTAACAACACTTTCAAGAGCTGCAAAATCACTGTAATTAAAAAAAAAAAAAGATTTTAAATGCATTAAGTTTGCTTCAGAAAATCTCAGGTTCTTCCAATGGAGTTAATTTCATCCTTCTCAAGCTTCAACAACACATCATCAATATTGTTGTTCATTGTTATTTATACTCATGTTCATACTTTCACACACTGGCAATTGATTTTACATTGGTTAGTTCAAGGACAAACTTGAAGATATAAATGATGTTGTTTCTTTCTCCTTCTGATTTAAAATTGAAGTGCAACATATAGGTTGATGTCTGAGTGCAAATCTCCTTCAGTGACACTTGATTTATTATCATATAGAGATTCACAACCAGAATTGTTCTTCTCTTGAAAGGATGAAATTGTGGCCACCATTTCTCGTCCAATGAGAGGCTTGGATTCATGTTGATCCAACTAGATTTGTAATCAAAGATTAAAACATAATGGGAGCGGAAAATCATATTTGGATTACACAATCAACATGGCCTTGGAATTTTCTTACTTGGACATTGATGATTGTTAACTAAACGATGAAGGAGGATAGTTGGTTTGGCTGCCAGATTGCCAGTGTTGAGGTAGATCATCCCAAATGAGCAAATGATCAGAAAATAGATGGTTGCATGTTCTTAGCCATCCAGATCCTACTACTGCTACAAACATTGAATGGAAAGGAAATCTCCATCCCCCCCACACTTGAAATATTGCATGTCCTCGTGCACATGAAGTAGGGCACTGAGTATCCTTCATGAAGGCTTACGAGGTTCTCCAACTTGGTCATTCTTGAGGTACTTGAGGGTGTATACTTGAACTCAATGTGTTGGTACTGATTTTTGAATATTGTGAATGTTGTTGATTATAAATATAAAAAACTATGTTTTGTAATACACCTTTCCAAGCTCTACTTCTCTATGTTTTTGCATACCTTGTTAAGTGCCTATGCAACCTCTGAATGTCAAAACGAAGACAAAATTGATTGCAAGGGCAGTTGTTGCTGCGATTTTAAGGCAAACCATGCATATGGAAGGTTTAATGGAGGAAGTGTCTATTGCAATTATCTCAAAATATTCACCATTTGGCATGTAGTTTGCTTAGTCACAAAGTCTTTGCCAACACACAAGACCTCTGTAAAGATGGCAACAATTCTAGGTAAAAATTGATTGCTAGGTCCCAAAAGTTCTGTGTCAGAGCTTTCAACCATCGAACATAGTTGTTTATGTACAACTTTAGCCTCAACTAGATCACCTTTTATTGGAAAAAAGTTTAACCAAGCAATAATAACATGTGACACATCTATACTATCTTGATGAAACTGACAATTTTTTCCTAATGCATAAACTACATTATTTTTCGCCATTATGTTGGAAGTGTCATGAGCATTGGGTTGACCAGAAACCGTATTCAATCTTGAAAGTTCCTCTCCAATCATAGGATTGACTTTGAATCCACCAATCTTAGCACAAATTCCAATTCCATAAACAACAACTTGACACACAGTTGCATACAAATAATTACAGGCTTCCAGTAGGAAGGGAAATAATATATCATAATATTTTGTTGCAGCTTCTCCACACTGCTCGACAACATCTTCAAAATACAAATTGCAATTATTTTCTCTTTATGTCTGCCCAACATAAGACAAAATATCACCAAAGAATGGAAAGAATAAGTCCTTGAATGTCTTGATTAGTGTTCCTATTCATTCACCAACTATCACAAAGAGTTCCTGATGCATCACCATGCTTTACCATATTCGACTTACTTAAGCTATTTGTACTTTCCCTCTCTGAAAGCTTCCATGATTTCATGACTGGAAGCATGAAATCGAGATCTGATTCCTGATTTCTTGGAGCATTGACCGGATGGTGTTGAAGGTCTTCTTAATGCGATCAATATATCATAGATCCATTTCTCATGGATCTCAAAACAAAGTACGGGTTTCAAAACTCGTCCGCAAATAAATTTCTAGGAAATATCAGTTTAAAGGATCAAGTGTATCTCCTAGATCCTTCATAATTTTAGGAAATCGTACTTGAATGAAACCAAATGGGTTCGTCTTGCACAAAGCCCATGTTGTGGATTTCAAATATTCTTCTTTATTTACGTGCAATTGACCCTGAAAAATTGCTTCTCTATTTTGGAATGGGTTTCATAAATAGGCTGAGGATCCTTTCAACGAAATTAAATTAATAAAGAACTGACTATGACTTGGAAATATCTTCTTGAATTCATCGGTGGATTCTAATTCTTCATCTGGAGGGACCTCTACATCAACTTATTTGCTTGCCCAAAGATATATGGGGAAATTAATGAATTCATAATATTTATTACCATATCTTTCAATTTACTCTCATCCAAATATTCATCGGCTTCATATTTAAGGTGCAATATGATCTCTATGCTACAACCAAGTGACTCATTCTTTGTATCTTCAGATACCGCAAAATCTCCATCAACTTTCGATTCCCATATGCATTGTTTCTCATCATTGTGATTTATAATAACTTCCACATGGTCTGCAACTAGTTAGATTGAGTAAAATCCAACTCCAAAGTAGCCAATGTGGTTCAAATCTCCACCTTTCTTTTTTATTTGTTCCATAAAATCTAAAGTTCCAGATTTGGCAATTGTCCCCAGATTTTTTATGAGATCTTCTTTAGTCACTCACAAGAAAAATCTTATGCCTAATTTATTGACCAAATAAACTTGCATAAATTGATGATATCGATTGCTCCAACTTTAATAAGGGACATAAATGTATCATTCAATGGAAATGTTCATTAATCGATATGAAAATCCAATCACTCACTTCCACAGGAAAATCTGGAAAAATATACTAGAGGAAGCAGGTTGTTGTGGGAAAAATATACTATAGAAATTCTGGGCGTGAATAGTTCAGGAATAAGCCCTTTTACATTATGATGGCTACCAAATCTTTGCTCCATTTTTCTTTGCAGGTGGTGTATTGAGAATGTTGTTGTACTGTCATTGAATATTCATCTTCCCACTCTTCTCTAACCGTTAAAATGCTCCTGCAGCTACATAATTTCTGGAAATAAAATATTACAGGAACAAAAACAAGAAGATCTAGGAATGATTGTTTCAGGAAGTCTGAGAATATGTAATGAAGAGGATAACACCTTATTGTTGTATTTCATTTATTTCTACACTACCCTACCCTACTTGAGAAAAATGAGAGCCTCTTCTCAAGTATAGGAGTATTTCCAATGGAGCCATGTGTAACAAAATTACAAATGTATTCATATTCAAATTCGAAAGATAAACTTTAATATATACCAGAATATGAGGAACCAACCGATCTTTTTTATTTTGTGCCAAAAGGTGTTGGAGGATGAAGTGGTGCCTTGGATTGATGATTGTCTAGAGACATTCTTCAATGTAGCCAATACTCATTTGATTCTCTTCTTCATCAACACTGTTGGCTTGCATGTCCTCTTTTATCATACCTTGTAGATTTTCAAACATTTGGTTCTTGCACAAAGGCTCTGGGTACAAACTTTCAAGAAACTCTTCAATCTTAGGTTCCAATACCTTCTCTCCATTAAATATTGTCCATGGCTCTTTGGTCTTCTCCCCATATTTATAAGGAGAATCGGAGAAAGCTTCTATATCTTCTTGTTTCTCATGGAACTTTTGATCTTCTATTTCCCAGAATGCAGGTTCGTTCCTAAATGTTGTCAAGATTTGCTTCTTCTGAGATGCATAGATGTCTCCAACTGTTGATAGGATTTGAGAGAGTTCTTGGAGTAACATCTTTCTTTATTCAACAACTCTTGAGTATATTTGAAGGCTCCTTGTTGGCTGATAATCCTTGTCTTGCACATCGATTAGTGCAAATACAGGTCATTTTGAATTAAAAAAACTATAACTTCTATACAAAACAAATTTGAAAGCAAAACATGTACTTGGACACCTCATGCTACCAAGACCCTGCTATCACCAAGTTATTTGTTGACATGAGTAGGTTTACCCTTTCCATGCATCAAACTTAAATAAAATGATTGAAAACCAAATTACCGATGCATATTCCCTTAACATCTCCCCGACAACGACGCCAAACGTGTCGGGAAATTCAATTGCTTAAATTGTTGTCCATTAAATTGTCAACCAGGGATCTCGTAAGCTTGTGAGATGCCAAAAAAATATATGCAGGAGTAGGAAACTAACTCAAAGCTAAGTACGATGAACAAAAAATTTCAAGAACAAGAATTAAAATGAGATTATCTTATGCTGTAAGTCGAGTCCTATGGATTCTTAACGATCTCTTGGATTCTCAGGGTTAACAAACATTCAGATCTCTGATGCATACCACACTCAACCGATCACACTTGTAGAAATGAAAAGCCATAGAATTCAACCGAGCTCAATGAACTTATATTTCAACTATTAACCACATTCCTTTGGTTGAAAAGTAAGAGTATTGAATGGTTTTGTGATCAATAAAGAAACTCAGCCTTCAATGCCTAACTTTGTTAGGAAACCACACATGCAGGAATTGAAATTGCATAAATGGAATGCTACAGAAAATGAAATGAGAAACTAAAGAAATAACATCACACAAAAGAAAGGAAACTACTTGGAAAACGTATACTAGAGAGGGGGCCTTGCCTCTCTTGGAATATGAAGGCAAGAAAGGCTATAACAAAGAACTCTTAATCTGCAACAAAAATCTCTTTATTCCAACATCCAAATGATTACAATGATCCTTCTCTTCAATATGTAACTCTATGCTCTATCCTCTCCTTCAACTCTTTAACTCCCTAACTATCCAAGCTGAATGATATCCTCTCATATTTATACATATAGTTTCTCCTTCACAAAAGGAAAATGAGTTACAACAAGATGAGATCAAATCCTAAACAAGTGGATATGCAACTAACAAATCGTAGATCCTAAACATGTGACCATTCACCACCAAATCTTGGATTTGATCTAAGATAGTTTGAAGAGGATAATAACATCATACTCCATGAGATCCATGTGCCCAAATTCATGGACATGGGCCAAAACTTGGTCAAACCACTTAGCTACAAAAATTGTAGGCTAGTTACCAGAATGACCAGTTTTGGAAATCTCAACCATATGCCCCTTGGTTTGCACTTTTTGTAGATTTTCCTTGCAAGTTACCTAAATGACCCTATTATGCACAAAACATATATTTTATATTTTCAATATTTCCTTTCATCTGTTTAGAAATGACGTGGAAATTTTGACTACTATAACGACCAACAATTGCATAATTTCCAACAACTGTTGAATTGCCAACAACCGCTGAATTGCCAACAACTGTTGAATTTCACAAGTTAGGAAACCACAATATCTACCCTAATTAATCATCAAAGCATGGGAATCAATCATTTTAGTGTAGACATGTCACGTGAAGCTCATATAGGGTAGAAATGGACAAATGAAAAAAATATGAGTGATGAAGGGAATGATGATGACAGGGTAAAGTAAATGAAAAATGACTAAATGACATCGTAAAATGTGTTATTTATGAGGTCCAACAACGACCATGGGAGTGAGAAATTGGCTTCAACTAGAAATGAAATTACAACCCAGCGAAGCATACAACTACGGGAAGGAGAAATTAGCTCAGCCAACAATGAAATCATAGCCCAGGTAGATAATTTGCAACCTATAAGAGAGACAAATTCACCAACAACCATAAAAGAAACCAAATTAACAACTCCCTACACTATTGCAACAACTCCAAAATGAGGTCCATTAATCTCCCATATCCGAAATGGATGAACAAAGGAGAAATAAGAGTTGTTAGGTTAGATTTCTTTCTCATGGGAACTATATTTGTGGAAGAAAACTTCAAGCAATAGTTGGTAAAGAATCCTCATTTTTAAAAAACACACAAGCAACAATTAAATTACAAAGAAAATCCATTTCAAACTCATAGACAAAGAAAACAACATAGAAAACAGAGAAATTCACAATAAAAAACTTAGAGTTTACCCTTGAAACCTAAAAGGGAAAACCAAATCTCAATTGGCTTTGGATAGGTTCTTTATTATGCAACAATGGTTATGTTATGCGCTCTATGGTCATCATTATGCTCCTAATTGAACTATGGGCAACATTCTTCTTCATTCTTAGCCAAAGAACCCCTCTTCCCTTGTGGGGAAATGATATATAGGACAATGGCTCAACTAGGGGATATGTGGAATGTCAAGCATCCCCAACCCTTCCACTTCCCCCAAGCTTGTTTCTCCTCCCTTGTCATTTTCTCTTTTTATAGTACATTGAGAAATAAGTTTCATGCTATTTTATTTTTTTAATACACAATATTTTTTTTACAACAAAATTCTTCCTTGTATCTTTACATTTCATGTGCTCACCTTATGATTTAATAGAATGCAAGGGTGGACACCAATCATGATGGCATGGGGCCCTTGATACCGACAACTCAGTCCCCTTCTTTGTCCATAGCCTCGAACCTTGTTGGTGTTGATGATTGCAAATCATGTGCCAGTAGCCAATTGTTCTTGTGTGGATCCGATTCGAATCACACCTCCCCATTGGGATGCTTTTGGTCCCCATAAGATGCCAAGGATAAGTGAGGGGGTTTGCTTTCAATCTAGTTCCTTTCATACCATTTCATCTTCCTTGGAGCCTATCCTTTGAGACCAATCTGCCATATCTCTTGCTGTCCTCTACGAGTTACTCGTTCCTTATGTTGCAAAACTATGTCTTCCTTCAACTTTTCTAGAGCGTGCAATGCAAAGTATTCAACAGTAGGGAGGACCTAATGGTCATCTTATTCATCCAAAATGGAAGGTTCAAATAGCTTCAAGTACTCCACATTCACCTTTGAATTGATCTGCATACAAGGAGGGAGTTTTAACTTGAAGGAATTCTCATTCACTTGCTCGATGATGTTAAACGATCAATGTCTAAAGGGCTTGAGAGCCATCCATATATTACATATTTATCAATACTAAAAAAATTTGAAAGTACATATAAAATTACTAGGAACACAGTTTAACATTATTCTTTACTTGATATCACTATGCAACCATATCCAATGAATCATATTGCATGCATATTAGTGTATGTCCTTGGGGGCCTCTTCTCATAATAGGACGAGCTCCCAATTTACATCCTCCTCTTGTCACGATCACTTGCCTTTGGAGATGGCAAGAGAAATGAAATACTTGAGATTGTTGACAGGGCATTGGTATTGGTCCTTGTCTTTATGGTCACATGGGAAAGTGTCAAACAAATTGGTTGATATGTTCTCAAGGCCACCCATGCAAAAGATTGCAGTTGTGGTAGTTATTAAGCAACTTGAGCCCTTCAGGCATGAATTGTTGAGTGAATATTATAGGGAGGATGCTTATTTTGGGGATTTCTTTTAGCAACCGGAGGAGAAAACAATTGTTGATCCATAAGGAAATGAATATCATCTTCACGATGGGATACTCTAAAAGTTGGGGAAGTTGTGCATACCAGATAATCAATTGGGAAGTTCTCTCCAAGGCTTCGGGTAGAGATCTCACTTTGAATATAACTTGATGGATTGCTATTGAAAACTAAACTTGGAAGAAGGGGCAATTTTGGATTTACTAGTGGATTTGCTCAAGGCCATAACTTGGGAAGCCATTGTTTCTCACAACCTAGTAGCAATTGTTGCAACAATCATTTACTTGTAGTTTCCCTTGATTTATACCTTCACTTTCACTTTTGAGTAGCGATAATTGAATTTCTATCAACTGAAGTGACTTGGATCCACGCGGTGGCTATTTATTGGCGAGGCTCACAAGACAAAATTTATTATTTATGCGATTGAGGTGGAAATAGCTACATGGGCTCCTATAGCTATATAGATGGCTACCTTCTCTTGGACGAAACTCACAATGGCTAAGGATTATCGGACTACCACTAATACATTGACTCTTTTGGCTTCAACCAAGGCTCCATTACTCCGGGCTCTGAATATTGACATTATTATTGAAGGTTCGAACCGATGAATTATGAATCTAGACAAGATTTGGGTGTCTATGTTTTGGGCAATGTTCACTAGCTTAGTGTTCACTCGGTTTCAAAAACTCTTAGCGAGATTATTTTGAGATTTATGGAGGTTTCTTGTGGGATTATACTCATGGTGCATAACAATCTAACATAGCCAGAAGCTAGCAAAAGTGTTCAAGATCCACAATCACCTTTTCAACATGTGTTTACATCTATGAGGACAAGTTGGTAATTGTTAAGTTTTAATTTTGTTATTAAGTTATATCCAAAGTACATGAGCATTTAATACATCAACAACATATAAGGATCATTGAAAGAAACACAATCACAAGGTACACACCATTTTATCCTGGGAAACCCTCATGGGGAAGAAAACCCAACAAAAACTTCCTTAATATAGATAGACCAAAGACTGAACAAAAGATCCTCCTCTACTCCACTAGGAAGAGTAGCGCACCACTTAACCAAGAAATACCAAGAGATAGACCAAAAACCCTCCTTGATGTCATCCCCAGTTGCAGTAGATTCTCCTCCAAGACTTGTGCATTGCAGAGCTAGGTGTGTGTGTGTCCAAATGAGGTGCCGAACTCTCTTATAAATAGTGGTCTGGCCAGCCTATAATTAGGTCTGGGCCGACCTGTCACTTTACCATCTTAATTTACATTTAACTCTCAAGGCACAAAAGGGATGACTTTTACAAAGCCACAATAGGGCCTAATTAATAAATATAATATAATAATATTATTCAACATTCCCTCTTAGATAGAATATTCTTCAAAGTTACAACATTTCAACACTCCCCCTTAACAAGAAGGGTATTATACTGACAACATTAATAACAACTGACTGGACTCAATACAACATCAAGAGGAGGGGGCATCGTCATCAACATCGGGAACATTGTCGGTCATATCTATAAATCATCAAAAGTTTTTCTCATCATTAATATCATCATCATTTGCAGCATGGAGCTGGAGTAACATCATCATCAACAACAACGTGGAGCTGGAGTAACATCATCATCATCATCAACATGAAGCTAGAACATCAACATCAATGGCAACATAATGAGACATGAGCATCAATAGTAGTAACAACAACAACAACAACTGTGGGCACTTCGATAGACTATCCATTCAGACCTTATGAGATCTGTCCAGGGATAATAAAATCCCCTAGGATATAAATCCCCTAGGATATAAATCCTAATGAGATGCCACACTACTATCCACAACAAGTATATACATACATAGGCACTTCGAAAGACCATCCATTCAGAACTTAAAAGATATGTCCAGGGATGATCAATCCCCTACGATATAAATCCTAACAAGCTACCCTGCTGGTGGTTAGGATACCATAGTATCATCAACATCACTCCCCCTTTCGAGGGAAGTCCTTTCAGACTACACCAAGCTTGTCTCGGAAGTAATCAAACTTCACACGAGACCAAGGCTTAGTCAACACATCTGCTACCTACTCATCTGTGCCAACATACTAGAGCTTCACAACTCCCTTCTGTACCAAGTCATGAATGTAGTGGTACCGTATCTCAATGTGCTTCATCTTATTGTGGAACACTGGGTTCTCTGGTATCTTTATGTAACTCTGGTTATCACAAAAGATCATGGTAGCATCTATCTCTAGGTCAAATAGACATGTCAACAAATTTTGAATCCATATGGCTTCACAACTGGCGGAGCATGCTACAATGTACTCCACTTCTGTTGTACTGAGAGAAATATTGGATTGCTTCCTGCTTTTCCATGAAGTCATGGCTGGCCCCAAGCTGAAACAAAATCCTGAAGTGATTTTTCTGTCTGAAGCACTTCCAGCCCAATTTGAATGAGTATAGCCATACAATTTGAAGTCACAATCTCTAGTAAAATAGAGGCCATAGTCCAATGTACCCTTAAGGTATCTCATCACATGCTTTGTAGCTACAAGGTGAACACGTTTGGGCTCCACCAGATACTGACTCAAGGTGTTCACAACAAAGCATATATCTGGTCTGGTATTCATCAGATACATCAACAAACCCATCATCTGTGTGTATAGAGTAACACCAACTATTTATGACGAAGTAACTTTAGATTCATTTCCATAGGAGTGGACATAGCTTTGTAGTCCATCAGTCGAATCTCTTTAGAATTTCCACATCAGACTTTCCTTGATTAAGGAAAATCTATTATGGGCTCTACCATACTTCAAGACCTAAGAAATAGTGCATCATGTTAGAATATAGAATATTGTGCTCGTTTTACCATTGACGATACCCTTGTCACCCAACCATAGGTCGAAGCCACCCTCTGAGCACCTTGACCTTGATAGAGAAGAGAATCCTGGTAGTAATCCAATAGCCAAGAGAGGCTAATGCTCCAAGCAAGAATAGAAACCAAGCTGATCAGATATTCCCTCCCAGAAGCTGGCGCACACTTTCCCAGAGACTTGCGCACAAAACTGCCACTGCACCTACGCAGATCTAGCTCTCTCTGCAATTGCTAAGATGTGAATAATGAGAATTGGCACCCTGTATTTATAGTAGTCTGGGCAGGCTTACTGGGGCCGACTTCTCCTCCTGGGTACTAACAAATTCATATTAAATATATTTATGCAGCCGACAACTTGTCTAGGGTTTCCTTCATTTCTTTGCTTCCTTCCAGAATATTCTAATCTTGTCATAGGTCACAATAGAGGTTCACACCTCCCGAAGATACCATAATATTAACACTCCCTCCTAGCTAGGGAGGTATGGCCTTGAGCACAACAGACCATTCAACTGGTAGCAACACAAGCACCGTCATTATTATCCAACTAGATAATCTCCTATGACAACTGGTACAATATCAATTGATAGAACACACCTGTGTTTATTCAAGGTAGTACGCAACTACTCAAACCGTTACACATAGTCACAAATAGTGGAACAAATCCACCACAGTAGTATATCTCTACTGTCTGGAGACATGCAGTCTCCATAACAATCATCTGATTCCAACCTGCACAGAAAATATTGTTAAAAATAAACTGAATCATCTGGGCCAATATTTCACTCACGTCTGTGAGATATGAAAGAATATCCGCCCTCAGTATAGAACATCAGCAATGGGCTATCTGCCCTATTCTTCTCAAACAAGGAAGAAGGATTGTTTCTGATTTCTGAGCCCGGACCATTCCTCACCCTGGGCCATTCTTCCTACACTAATCAAAGTGCACCCTGGACAGAATGTATAAACCCTAAGGAATGTCTAAGTCTGGACCATTCCCCACCCTAGGCCATTCCTCCTACACTAATCAAAGTGCACCCTGGAGAGAATGTATAAACCCTAAGGAATGACTGTCACTGATTGCTAAGCCTGGACCATTCCCCACCCTGGGCCATTCCTCATACACTAATCAAAGTGCACCCTGGAGAGAATGTATAAACCCTAAGGAATGACTGTCCGGACCATTTCCTCCATTAACCACAAGAGGAAAACATTGTCCTGTATCAACCTCCAAAACGAACCATTCCTCATGTTAACCACAATGAGAAATCTCTATCCGACGAGATGGGCCAGTCTTCTTGAGTAACCCTCAAGAAGAGAGACTGCCCTAGACCACTCCCCATGTTAACCACAATGGGAAGTCATTGTCTATGATACATCAACAATCAGAATACCTCCCATGTTAACCACAATGGGAAGTCACTGTCAGTCAGAAATCTCAATCCACTTTTCGAACAGGAAAGAAGCTGTCCAATCTGGACTATTTTTCAATTACAAAGATAAATAATATTTTCAGTGCTCCCTCCTAATCTGGAGAGTCATTTAGTCACAAAATAAATGTTTTTCGATATTATGTTTCAGTGCTTTCTCTTAACTTGAAGAGTCTTCCCTTTCAGCTAAGGGAGTTATTTCCACGATCCCCATATTCTCTCGGAAATATGCAAACTTAATTCTGGATAGAGGTTTTGTCAGGATGTCTGTTGTCTACTCATCAGTGGGGATATACTCGAGCTTTACCTCTCCTTCCTGGACTTTATCTTGAATAAATTAGTATTTGATCTCAATATGTTTCGACCTTTCATGAAACACTAGATGTTCTGATAATCTTATACAACTCTGATTATCACAATATATTATGGTCGATTCTAGAATCTGATCAAATAAATTGGAGATTAACTTCCTTAGCCATACTAATTCTATGCATGCTTCACATGCTTCCATATACTCTGATTCTGTTTTGCTGAGTGCGACAGACTTCTGTTTCCTGCTGCCCCAAGATATCATAGCGGAACCCAAGTTGAAACACATACCTGAAGTTCTCTTTCTATCTTCTGGACTTCCTACCCAATCAGAGTCTGTGAATCCATGAAGTTGGATATCACTGGATGAGGTATATCTCAAGCCATAGTTTATTATCTCACGAATATATCTTAGGACATGCTTTGCATCTATCCAATGCTCTTGTCTAGGTTCCACCTGGAACTGACTTAATGTATTTACAGCAAAACAAATATTTGGTTGAGTATTTACCAAATACATTAATGATCCAATTAGTTGTCGATATAGAGATGGATCTACTGGATCGGAATCTAGGACTTTCACTTTTCTTATATCTGCATTCATAGGAGTGTCCATGGACTTACAGTCCATCATTCCAAACTTCTGAAGGATCTTTATTGCGTACTTTCCTTGTCCAAGGAATACTTCACCACGCTTCTGCCATACTTCTAGTCCCAAGTAATAATGCATGAGACCTAGATATTTCATATCAAATTCAGAGGCTAATTCCTTCTTGCACTGGATAATGAGAGATTCTTCACCTGTTATGAATAGATTGTCAACATATAATAGTAGAATCATAGGTGCGTTATCCACGACTTTGTAATAAAGGTTTGGATTTGCATGACTCTTGGAGAAACCAAGTCTTGTTAGATAGCTGCCCATTCTGGCGTACCAAGCCCTTGGAGCTTGCTTGAGTCCATATAGAGCTTTCTTCAATCTGCAAACGTGAGTGTCTCTGGAATGTACCTCGAATCCTTGAGGTTGTTCAATAAACACTTCTTCTTCAATAGCTCCATTGAGGAAGGTTGTCTTTACATCCATTTGATGTAGATTCCATCCCATGGAAGCGATAAGAGATATGATAGCTTTGATGGAGGTATACCTAGCCACTGGAGCAAAGGTTTCGTCATAATCTTCTCCCTCCTTCTGGGAGAACCCTCTTGCTAGGAATCTTGCCTTGTATTTATTCATGTTTCCGTCTGCTGCATGTTTGATCTTGTATACCCATTTTGAGGTTACCACTGGTTTTTCTTTAGGTCTAGGTACAATTTCCCATACTTCGTTTTTCATAATGGATTGATGTTCTTCCGCCATAGCTTCTTTCCATTGTCCCTTTTGGACTGCTTCTTCAAATGTGGTAGGTTCTTCATCTAGAAGCTTTGTCATGTATGCTGCATAACTTGAAAATCTTTTCGGTCTTTTACTCTTCCTGGATGTTCCTTCTGGAACCTTGATTCTTTCTGCATCTTGTAATGTAGCTTCAAGCGAAGCTGGTCGTTTCTTGGTCTTTGGTATGATATATGAATCAATGTTCTCACATGGCTCCATAGAATGATCAGGTTGATCCTTTTCCTTATTTTCATTTTCTGTGTTTTCTTCATTAGGTTCTTCAAGTTCTTCTTCTTCTATAATTTCTTCAATGGATTTCCTGAAGTCCATCCTTTCATTGAACGTTATGTCTCTGCTAGCTTCTATCTTGTGTTTTTCTGGAATATATATTCTATAGGCCTTGGATGAATCACTGTATCCCACGAATATTCCCTTCTTTCCTGAGGGTTCTGGTTTATTCCTTTTGTCCTTGGGAATATGAGAGTAGAATGGACATCCAAATATTCTTAGGTTTTCCACATTAGGTTTCTTACCTGAGAAGGCTTCCTCTGGTGTCATGTCCTTCAATATACGATGAGGACTTCTGTTCTGCACATATATTTTTGTCATTGCTGCTTCTCCCCATAAGAACATGGATAGACCTTGATCATTCAATAAGGATTTTACGGTTTCTTCAATAGATCTGTTCTTTCTTTCTGCTACACCATTTTGTTGAGGATTATGAGGCACAACCAACTCCCTCCTAATCCCCGTCGATTTGCAGAATGCAACGAACTCCTTCGAGGTGTATTCTCCTCCATTATCTGTTCTTAATGTCTTGATCTTCTTGTTCGTGAGGTTTTCTATTTCTTCCTTGAATTCTTGGAACTTGTTGAATACTTCGTCTTTTGTCTTTAGTAGGTATAGCCACGTCTTTCTTGAATAATCATCTATGAAAATTACGTAGCAAAGAGATCCTCCTAGAGATCTGACTAACACTGGACCGCAAACACCTGAGTGTATTAGATCTAGGATCTCCTTAGATCTGTTGTTGCTGCTTGGAAATGGTTTCTTGATATTCTTCCCAAGGGCACATCCCTTGCATATTCCTTCATGTGTAGATTTAAATTCTAGTATTCCTTCAACCATTTTTCCGAGAAAAGGTAATGCTTGATAATTGATATGAGCATACCTTCTATGCCAAAGCTCATTAGGGAGCTTCTTCATTTTGTTCTAGTAGTCTATACAGATTTCTTTCACGACTTCCAATAACCCTAGCATTCTCTATACTGGAGTTCTTATGCCATGATAACACCTTTCCATCCACAAAGGCTATTCTGTTTCCTTTGTTTTCTAGACATGATATCGATACAAGATTATTTTATAAACCAGGTACATATAAAACATTGCTTAAGTGAACATGATTACATGATTCCAACTTGACGGAGGCTTGTCCAAATCCTTCGACGGGGTAAGTGCTTTTGTCTCCAAGCTCCACTTTGTACGATGTTTTCTTCTCATTTAGATTTGAGAGTCTGGCTTGATCTCCCGTCATGTGCCTAGAAGCTCCACTATCGATTATCCACATGTCATCTGTTGAAAAGTCAACAAGAAACATGTCTCTAATTTACTTTTCCCTTAATTAAATTAGACAATAAATATTAATCTATTATCTCATTCATAACTGAGTGATTTGGAATTGTAACATAATTATAATTGTAGTTAAGTGAGTTAATATCAGTTGCACTAGTTGTAACTAAACATGCACTAGTGAGAGTTCAGTTAACCAGTTAACTCGCATGCAACTGAAGACTTGCCACGATTAACTACATGCATATCATTCCAATGGACACCAGTTGAGATAACAGGTGAAAGGGACAATTGGCTATCAGTTGTGATTTGTTCACACATGCAGTGGATATGCTTATGAGCATGTGCAAACGATTTATTCGATTCATTGTGAGAATTCGGATTGCAGAGTTTGTGCAGAGGAGGCAGGCTGTCTGGACACAGGAATTGGCGCATGTACTTGCTAATTTGTGTATGACAATGTGAGACGATTGTATTGTATTGAGAGCTCTTGGATTAGAGTTTTGTATGAGATTGTTTCATGATTCATGATATACATAATATATGATAGTTGGGGTTTTTTAGCTTTACGCTTTCCCGATAAAACTTATGTGTTGTGTGTTATTGATATTTCACTTTGTGCATTGTGGTTGTGATCATGGTTTAATTGCTTCCGCAATAATAATAGTAGAAGCGATTATGTATTTAACAAGTGGTGGAAATTGTTAGATCAGGAGAATCGCAAGAATACATTAATTTGTATCGTAATTTCTACATGGTATCAGAGCTACAGAGGCCACAGAGTCACGGAAGTGAGGTGCGAACATAATTTCATTCTCGCAGGTCCCGCCTCTAGCCGGGTGCGAACTCTAGTACTGAAAACTCCCAGTGTTTTCAAGAACATAAATTCTCGCACCCTAGACAAAGGTAGGGTGTGAAATTCATTGGCATTCTCGCAGGAAAATACACTAGCAGGGTGCAAACTTCCCTCACCCTAACAGTGGAGCAGGGTGCGAACTTCTTGAGCATTCTCGCAGGCAAATACACTAGCAGGGTGCGAACTTGACAGGAAAGTTCGCAGGCTATACTCAGGCAGGGTGTGAACTTCCCTCAGGTTGCTCTCAGGTGGGGTGCGAACCTCCCAAGGCAAGAGGAAAGTGAAGGGGTTGAGTTTTGGGTTGGATAACATTCAAATTTGCAAGATTTTCTTGGTGCGACACTTGATTCAAGATCAAAAGGTCTTTCAATGGCTTGAGGTTGGAGTATGCACTCGAGGGCAGCTCTAACTACATTTCTTGGAAGGACAGGATGGAGGCAGTGCTCGAAGACAATGGCTTGAAGGGTTACATTGATGCAGATGTTCCTAAGTCGGTTGCGACAGATACTGCAAATCTTGATGCATGGCAAAAGAAAGTGGCGAAGGCGAGGAGGATTCTGTTGGAGGGAGTACGAGACCACATTGTCTCAAGTCTCCATGGGAAAACCACACCATATGCAATGTGGAAGGTTTTGACAGATCTGTTCCAAAACAGTAGCGACCATAGGAAATTGGCACTCAAAGATAAACTTAGGAAGATCAAGATGGAGAAAGGTGAAACCATTCCAAAATATCTCATGAAGTTTGTCCAATGTTGGGATGAGCTTGGAAGTGTGGGAATAACAGTCGTTGCTGATGATTTGGTGAGCTTGGCGCTCCTAGGGCTTCCTAAGAGTTGGCACAGTTATCAAGACTCTGTAAATGGAAGGGAAAAGTTGCCAGATTGGGAATGACTATGGTTAGATCTGGTGCAAGAGGAGTTCAGGCGGAATACCAGAGATGGATCTTCATCAAAGCGTGATGATGAAGAGGATTGTGCTTTGACTGCCAAGGCAAGGAAAGGGAAAGGGAAGAAATTCCAATCAAATTCCGAGTCTAAAGTCAAGAAGCTGGATTTGTCCAAAGTGAAG
>ML817272.1:79804-91102 GCA_009831015.1 Picea engelmannii
TGAAGGATAATCCCTTTCTTGTTGAGAGGGAGTGTTGAAAAGTCAACAAGAAACATGTGTCTAATTTACTTTTCCTTTAATTAAATTAGACAATAAATATTAATCTATTATCTCATTCATAACTGAGTGATTTGGAATTGTAACATAATTATAAGTGTAGTTAAGTGAGTTAATATCAGTTGTACTAATTGTAACTAAACATGCACTAGTGAGAGTTCAATTAATCAGTTAACTCGCATGCAACTGAAGACTTTCCACGGTTAACTACATGCATGTCATTCCAATGGACACCAGTGGAGATAACAGGTGAAAGGGATAGTTGGCTATCAGTTGTGATTTGTTCACACATGCAGTGGATATGCTTATGAGCATGTGCAAACGATTTATTCGATTCATTGTGAGAATTCGGATTGCAGAGTTTGTGCAGAGGATGCAGGCTGTCTGGACACAGGAATTGGCGCATGTACTTGCTAATTTGTGTATGACAGTGTGAGACAATTGTATTGTATTGAGAGCTCTTGGATTAGAGTTTTGTATGAGATTGTTTCATGATTCATGATATACATAATATATGATAGTTGGGGTTTTTTAGCTTTACGTTTTCCCGGTAAAACTTATGTGTTGTGTGTTATTGATATTTCACTTTGTGCATTGTGGTTGTGATCGTGGTTTAATTGCTTCCGCAATAATAATAGTAGAAGCGATTCTGTATTTAACAAGTGGTGGAAATTGTTAGATCAGGAGAATCGCAGGAATGCATTAATTTGTATCGTAATTTCTACATCATCTTCAATCGTTCCAGTAAGTGCTGAGTAGTGTAAAAAACTGATTGTTTCACACATGTCTTCGGTTGATTGGTAACTGGTCATGCCTTGATCCAAAACTTCAACTTCGTCATTTATGTCTTCTGAAAGAGCCAAGAGGTGCGTTGAGTTAGGGATCATCTGAATATCTTCTTCTTGAGCAAGATGCTCCATCACAAGGTGTTGAATCAAAGATTTAGGGTTTCTACAACTGCTTCTGCTAGTAACCCTAGCTGCAGTGTTTTGGAAGCTGCTCCTTCTAGTAACCCTAGCGACAGTTCCTCAGTGAGCTCAATGTCCTAGCAATTATGTTTCCTTCCAACGTTTTAGGCTGGATGAAGAAGGTGTGGGCCGATAACCTCTTAGAATATAGAAGATTGTGCTCGTTTTACCATTGACGATACCCTCGTCACCCAACCATAGGCCCAAGCCACCCTCTGAGCACCTTGACCTTGATAGAGAAGAGAATCTTGGTAGCAATCCAATAGCCAAGAGAGGCTAATGCTCCAAGCAAGAATAGAAACCAAGATGATTAGATATTCCCTCCCAGAAGCTGGCGCACACTTTCCCAGAGACTTGCGCACGAAATTGCCACTGCACCTGCGCATCTAGCTCTCTGCAACTGCTGAGATGTGAATAATGAGAACTGACGCCCTGTATTTATAGTAGTCTGGGCAAGCTTACTGGGGCCGACTTCTCCTCCTGGGTACTAATAAATTCATATTAAATATATTTCTGCAGTCGACAACTTGTCTAGGGTTTCCTTCATTTCTTTGCTTCCTTCCAGAATATTCTAATCTCGTCATAGGTCACAATAGAGGTTCATACCTCTCGAAGCTCCCATAATATTAACACATCGGGCCTAGATCCTTCATTTCAAATTCAACGACAAACTTCTTTTTACAATCTGTGATGAGATTTTCTTTATTCATCAAGAAAAAGTCATCCACATATAGCAGCAGTATAACTGGTCCATCATCTACAATCTTGAAGTAAAGGTTGGGATCAACTTTACTCTTGGTAAAGCCCAAGCTCATCAGAAAACTATCAATCATGCCATACCAAGCTCTTGGACCTTGCTTCAAACCATACAAAGCCTTCTTCAACTTGCAGACATGCATCTTCATGTCTTGTACTTCGAAACTTGGTGGTTGTTCTATATACACTTCTTCTTCAATAACACCGTTCAAGAAGGTTGTTTTCATATCCATTTGGTGTAACTTCCACTTGATATTGGCTGCAAGTGCCATCATGGTTATGATACATGTGTATCTTTCTACTGGAGCGAAGGTTTCTTCATAATCAATGCCTTTTTTTCTGGGAAAATCCACGAGCCACAAATCTTGCTTTGTATTTCTCAATACTTCCATCTGCTGCATGTTTTATTTTGAATATCCATTTAGAAGATACTACATCTTTGTTTTCTGGTTTGGGAACCACTTCCCACACATCATTCTTCATAATAGATTGGTATTCTTCAGTCATGGCATCCATCCATTCCTTATTTTGAGCAGCTTCTTCAAAGCAAGAAGGTTCCTTATTAACAAGATCGCACATCAAATCCACGTAACCAGAGTATGGCTTAGGCTTCTTACTTTGTCTCATGGTTCCTTCGGGACCACCATACTTCTTTGCATCTTGAATGATCTCACGTGCCCAAGCTGGTTTCTTCTTGTGAGAGATGATCTCATGAGGTGGTCCTTGAGGTTCCACCATATCATGATTCTCCGATATAACATCATCAGGAGTAACTGCAACTTCCTTGTTATGTTCTACAACTCTAGGAGCTACATGTTCTTCTTCATAGACTTCTTCTAATTGACATTTCTTCGATTTGCTGAAAGGTGCATCTTCATCAAAGGTAACATCTCGGGTGATCTCAATCTGACGGTAACTTGGGATGTAGATTCTGAATGCCTTAGAGACCTCACAATATCCAACAAACAGTCCTTTCTTTTCGAAAGGATCTATCTTGGTTCTCTTCTCTTTCAGAATATGTAAATAGACTGGATAACCAAATATTTTGAGATGGATGACTTTTGGCTTCTTTCTGGTGAACATCTCTTCGGGAGTTTTGAATCCAAGTGCACTATGGGATATTTTGTTCTGGACATATACTGTTGTTTTGGCTTCTTTAGACCATAAGTGCATTGGAAGATCTTGATCATGGATCATGGCTTTCACTACTTCCATGATTGCTCGATTCTTTCCTTCTGCTACACCATTATGTTGTGGGTTGTAAGGAGTGGTGAGCTCCCTCTTAATTCCGACATCTCTACAAAAGTCTTTGAATTCTTTTGAACTGTACTCTCCATTATCTAACCTGAGTATCTTAATCTTCTTCTCAAAGAGGTTTTCTACTAAAGCTTTGAACTCATTGATTTTTTCAAACAATTCATCTTTTAACTTTAAGAAATAAACCCAAGTATTACGAGAGTAATCATCAATAAATGTGACCTTGTATACATACCCACTTAATGAAGTTGATGGCATTGGACCACATACATCTGAATGAACAATATCCAATATTCCATCCGCTTTGCTGTCACTTTTCGGAAAAGGATTCTTTGTAATCTTTCCCTGTGAACATCCTTTACATACACCTTCATGATCAACCTTTAATTCTGGTAAAACTGTGACTACCTTGCTGACATAGGGTAGGGCTTTGTAGTTAATGTGAGCAAGCCTTCTATGCCAAAGTTCACATGGACTTACAGTACTGTGTGTTAAAGCTACATCTGAGTGGCCATTTAATTTGTATAGGCCACCTTCTTCTATTCCAATGGAAATTGCATCTTCTATAGTTTTTTCCTTTAGACCACATAAAAACTTTACCGTCTACAAATGCAACCCAAAAACTTTTCTTGTCTAAAGCAGAAATAGAAAGTAATTTTTTCTTCAAACTTGGTACATAAAGTACATCGTCCATCCTTAATGGAGTTCCCAAATCAAGCTTGTAGGTGGCTTCTCCTATTCCTTTGATTGGGTACTGATAGTCATCTCCAAGTGAGACTTTCTGGAGGAAGTTCTTCTCTTCAAGGCTGGAGAGAGTATTCTTGTTATCTATCATGTGCTTGGAAGCACCACTATCTATGAGCCAAGTATCATTTCCAGGTGTCACAGTCCCGAAGAGAGCTGAAAACAAAACATATTCTTCTATTTCTTCTCTAGCTGACTTCTTGGGTGGCTCATCATCTTCAGTTGCATGGGCATGATGTCTTTTGTTATTTTTCTATCTTGAGAGGACAATTTTTAGCAATGTGTCCCATCCTTTCACAATGATAGAACTTGTAGGAGGAGAAATCCCTTTGCCTCCTTTGTCCCTTCTAGTACTTCTGAAATTTCTTAGGAGAGTGAGGCCCCTTATGAGAGTGAGTCTCTTTGTGAAAGCTAGTCTCTCTCTTTCCCCTTCCTTTCTTAGCATGAGCAACTAGAACTTGATCTTCATCTTCTCTTAGAATGGCTTCTCTATTTGCAACTCTTGCTTCTTCTTGAACACACTCTTCCCATAAACTGTCAAATTGAAGTTTTTCTTTCTGGCACATACTATTTGGATAAAAGCATCCCAAGGTCTTGTGAGACCATTGAGAATAGTCATCACGATCTCATCTTCATATATCGTGTCTCCAATTGCTTATAGTTTTCCTTAAACTATGAAACCCTAGAAAAATAATCTTGAACTGTTTCTCCTTTTTGCATTTTAACATTCTTGAGTTGGGTTCTCAAGTTCATCTTTCTGTTAATATTTCTTCCTTCATACATCCTGGATAGGGCATCAAACATTTCCTTCGGGGTATCCCTAAAAGACACTTGAGGGATCAAGCGGTCTTTGATGGAATCTGCAATTATTCTCTTTTCCCTAATCATGTCCTTCGTGTACTTCTCTTTGGCCTCATTTCCTTCTGGCTCCAAAACATGATTCTTTATAAATCACACAAGATCATTCTCTTCGAGAATGACACCAATTATGTATTTCCAAGCACAAAAATCTTCCACACCTTCTAACTTTTCATCAAGCTTAGTGCTTGAAGGCATTTTGACCAAAATTGAAAGTGGTCAAAAAATGAAACAGACCTTACCAGAAGATGCGGTGCACCGAGGCAAGTTGATTGGTGTTGGCTATTTCTGAGAATTCCAAGATTTGACCTCTGAAACTTGATCTGCACAAATATGGACTAGTAATTTCAAGTTTTTTGGTAACAGTGAAACCCTAATTTTTACTTTTTGGAAGATTTAATCACTGGAAGACTTCGTCTAGGCTATCAAAAGATGCACTAGGGTTAGGTGCAATTCCCAATGCTATCCTTGGTAAAAAATTCTCTCTGTAAAAAGCCCTAATTTTTTGTCTCGACAACCAAGAGATGTAAATACCCAGTAACAATGCTCTTATTCAATTTAGCTCTGATACCATGTTAAGTTTTAATGTTGTTATTAAGTTATATCCAAAGCACATGAGCATTTAATACATCAACATCATATAAGGATCACTTAAAGAAACACAATCACAAGGTACACAACATTTTATCTTGGGAAACCTCATGGGGAAGAAAACCCAACAAAACTTCCTTAATATAGATAGACCAAAGACCGAATAGAAGATCCTCCTCTACTCTTTCACTAGGAAGAGTAGCACACCATTTAACCAAGAAATACCAAGAGATAGACCAAAAACCCTCATTGACGTCACCCTCGGTCGCAGTGGATTCTCCTCCAAGACTTGCACATTGCAAAACTAGGTGTGTGTGTGTTCAAATGAGGCATTGGCTTCTCTTATAAATAGTGGTCTGACTAGCCTATAATTGGGTCTGAGCCGACCTATCACTTGACCCTCTTAATTTACATTTAACTGTCAAAGCACAAAAGGGTCAACTTTTACAAAGGCACACCAGGGCCTAATTAATAAATATAATATAATAGTATTATTCAACATTCCCTCTTAGGTAGAATATTCTTCGAAGTTACAATATTTCAACAGTGATAACATCTACTTCAAGAGTTAGTATAAAGTTTGAAATAACATTTTTAGTAAAACATGATTTCACCACAACACTTATATAGGCAAAAAAAAACCTTTATCTAGTTTAAATGACAAAAAATTACTTTAATAGTCAATGGGTGTTAGCCTTTTAAAAATGGCAGAGTTCTAGGTTATAGGAACAACTTCTAAGGGTTCTAAAGTGCTTTTCCATATGGCCCTAATATTGTAAACCCTAACTGATAACTTGAAAGAATTTAGCATTCAAGTTTGACAAACCTTGTGAAGGTGTAAGATCTGAAAAAGGACTTGGCACATTCTAATTAGAATCCTTCACCAATTGAGCAAGAACATAATCAAAGGATAAAGTCTAGATTGAAGCTTTTATAATGTCCACAATAAATTTATCAGGGAAGTAGTTCAATCTCAAAGTCTCTCTTAATTGTTGCTAGGTAATCCAATCACTACAATACAAAAAATATTATGAACGGTTTGGATGCCTTTTTTTTAAAGCTTCAATGTGAACAAAGAGTTAGGTATTGTAAATGATACTAGGAGACTACGAAATAAATGCTTAATGAGAAAAATGTTGAATATAAAATGGTCCACCTTTTAAAGAATCAAAACCAAGTAAAGCATATTAATTAAAGCAATACCAGAATCAAAGGATAAAGTCCAGATTGAGCCTTTAATAATATCCACAATAAATTTATCATGGAAGTAGTTCAATCTCAAAGTCTACCTTAATTGTTGCTCAACAATCCAATCACTCCACAATACAAAAAATATTATGAATGGTCTTGATGTCTTTTTTGAAAAGCTTCAATGCTAACCAAAGGTTTGCCATTGTAAATGATAGTGGAGATTATGAATAAATGCTTAATAAGAAAAATATGGTGTATTAACTAATCCACCTTTAAAAAAATCAAAACTAATTAAAGCACAATAAGTTGACCATCTTAATGTTCTTTCACAAGCTGCATGTAGAAGAAAGGTGATACATTTATATGCACAAAAATACATACTTGCTCATTCCATCTCACTTAAATTGTGGACTTGTACAAAAAGAGTTTAACAGCCTAACAATGCCATGATGTCTTAGATGTCTTAGATGAGACTCTGCTGGCACAAAGGACATGAAGATTAATCCAAGGATACATAAATCACCCTAAATACAATACACCCTTCATTAAATATTATATCATGTCATCAGTTTAACATAAACATACTATAAAGATGTACACTAAAAAATAATGTGGCCTTGTCTTCCTATAAATTCAATTATTCAAGGGTTATGTGGGTTCTTAAGATATGACCCTTATCGGCTTTTGTCTTCCTATAAATCCATTCATTCAAGGGTTATGTGGGTTCTTAAGATATGACCTTTATCAGCTTATAACATTTACTCGCAACTTTTTAAAACTTACAAGACACAAAAATTACCCAAACATATAGGCAACTTTAAATATTTAATGCCATAAACAACTCTTCAATTATTAGACATATATCCTTCCACACACACACACACACACACACACACACATATATATATATATATATATATATATATATATATATGACTATTTGTTATATACATATTTAAATTAGATATTATTAAACTATTAACACTGGCAGAAGCTTTGGAACACATCCATAACAACTTAGTAATGAAATATATGATGTGATTACAATTACAATATTAAATTGGAAAGATGCATCATATAACTGTATTATTCAGCATAATTTTAATTTTTAAATTTGTACATGTCCTTGAAAATAACTGTTTATAATAAATTAGCAACTATTGCATGTTTTAAAATATTGATATTTCTAATATATATGTATGTCGTTGGAAATAACTGTATATAATAAATTAACAACTATGGCATGTTTTAAAATATCGATATTTCCAATATATATTTATGTCTTTGAAAATATATATTGTAATAAATTAACAACTATTGCATGTTTTAAAATATTGATATTTCCAATATATTTATGTCCTTGGAAATAACTGTATATAATAAATTAACAACTATGGCATGTTTTAGAACATTGATATTTCCAATATATATTTATCCTTGTCAATCTTTGGCATTGTTTTATTTTTCACTTTATCAAGAATGCTAAAAATTCTATAAAATGTCACACCTTTTATTTTTTAATACTTCCTTGTCAGTCTTTGGCATTTGTTTATTTTTCACTTTATCAGTTAAAAATTATATAAAATATTACACATTTTTTTTTCTTTTCTGGACAGTCTACCTCTGCTTCATTTTATTGCTCAACTTAATACATACTTAAAATTGTCCATCTGGTTTTATTTTATATTTCATTTCTCGATTCATTTACTAGCCTAATGTCAACAGCATTAATCCTAGATATGTTGAATTTTAACTTTCAATCTGCCGATATTGTTCCTAAGATGTTTCATCCATCAGCATCTCTAGCTATGAAAAACTCCCAATAAATTTCTCAATAAACTTCTCTCGCTACACTTCCAAAGCAGCAATAGCCACGAGCACAAGGATGCATACAAATCTGTTTTCTCATTCCCCCAAAATGAGAGCTTCATGGCCAAATTGCTATTTTCGTATTCAATTCATTTGAATATATTTTCTTCCAAGGGCTTTCTTTTGGTTAAGACTAGTGATCAATATTGCTCAATATTTTAGTATTACTTCGTTGTGCCCATATTTATCATAATGACAGATAATGACTGAGACTAATGAGGTTAACTTAGTTGCATAGTAAAAATGTTGGCTTCTAATTTTATTTTCCTAACCTTCAAATAAAACTTATGTACATAAGTGTCACATACTAAACGGGTCCAATCATCCATAGCTATTGTTACAATGTACGACATACGTCGGATCATACTCTAATTGCATTTTGTCAAATACCATGTTAATACAGAGGTTATGCAAAGCCACAACCTTAAGACCTATTTCTTAGTATAAACTGAGAACATTGTAGAAGAACAATAGCTCATAGTTAAACAGGAGTTTTAATGCCATTCATAGTATTCATCTGTAATCTATATTTGCTTCAGCCTTCTATGTCAACGCAGGCCTTTCCATTGGTGTACAGATGTTGAAGAATTCTTTACAAGTAGCACTCATGAAATCTACCACAAACATCCCAAGGTAAAAGTTCCAAAAACTGAAACATTGATACAAATAAACGTTGACCAGAGCTTTTTATTGAATACATCTACTCACTTCTATAGAAAATCCATCAATAGTAACTTGATTCATATGTGCTTGATACGTGCTTGGTACATTTAAACATTTTCAATAACTTTGAAACATGGAATTGCCATACTGAAACACACGTATCGCGCTCAAGGAGAAAAATGCGCAGTGCACTCCAAGTTCAAAATTTTACTAAGCTTGATAATTCCTTGCTTCTCAACCTCCTATGTCAGGACATAATGTGACTCAAATCAGCCTCCATATAGAAGAAATGAAAGTGACAAGCTATCTCATGGAGAGATCCTCCACGAGAAGTAACATAAAATCCTCATGAAGACTAAAGGCTTACATGCTGTTGTCACCAGGTACATTAGAAGAAGGGTTGAAAGGTCAGTTCTGTAATTGCACTCGTACATCAATAATTTGATGAATTAAAAAAAATGGTAACATGGACCAATATGGTGTGGCCGGGTTTTTGTTGGTGGTCTATTCAAAAGATAGAAACAGTAACAAGGATAAATGAATTCCTTAAATCATGGTAACCAGAATATCTGGAATAAGCAATATTTAACAATGTCCAATTTGGGGCTCCAATCAATATAAGTCAAACAATGATTAAGATTTTTTTTCTTTTCTTTTGATGGCAACATGCCGAAACCTGTCGCAAAATATTCTCAGGAGCATTGATCTCTGCTTATTGCTTCAGATTTGGCTAAAAGAAACTGAAATGGAACCTTTCAATCTCAGTACTTTATTTTTATTTCAATAATGTTACAACTTACTCCAAAAATACGAAGTCAATACTATGCCAGGTACATCTATCAATAAATACATCTTGGCCCTGGCAATACAATACAATAAGATTAGATATAAATCAATGCCCATTAACTTTCTTGAAAGTTTAGACAGAAGGATAGAACTTACCCAATAATATACAAATGGATTACCCGCTCACAGACCCAAACTGTCAACAATGAGGCAATAAAGGAACCCATCTACTCAAGTCCTTCAAGCACTGAACATGCACAAAAGCATTGAACTCTATCAAATAAAATAAGCAAATCCACCAGAATATTATATTTTGAAGCATAAAAGAAGCTCAATCATAAGGATATGTGAAACTGTAAAATGCACTAACAAACACATTTGTCAAGGACACGACCAGATGGAGCATTACCTTTTATTTTACACCTTTAACCTTTCAGACTGTCGCTCCATCAATGTCTTCATCCATATTTTCCAGGATAACATATTTAACAGAACCTCCGTTCTGCTTCATATCACTTAGATCGTTGATTTCAATTGATTTAGTTTTCCTCATTTTCAGATACCTGGATAATTGAGACAATTTTATCAACTTTTATTGGAAACCAAGTGCTTGTTTAGGACATATCTGAAAAGATCGAAGCTCCAGGGAAGATAATACAAAATAAACCGGATCTTCTTTGTTTACCTGACTCCCTATAGTATTGTGTTTTGAATGGATTAAACGAATCTATATAGAAAGTGAAATGTATCTAAAATACTAGAGAAAATCGGCATAATAACATAAAATTTTCCTACCTTCCTAGATGCCATTCATGTTCAATTTCAACAATAACGTTTAAAACTTCAGAAAAAACTACAAAAATTCCTCTAGCATTTTCTGCAATAGAACAAATGGAACATATAAATTCATGAAAATTTGCAGTTTAGTATGTCGGGTTTGTAGAAACCAATGTTTTCCAGACCAATTGCATATGCGAGTAGATGTATCATTCACATAGATAAATGTCATTCTGCAATGCATATTGGAAATCAGCTTAATCTTGTATGCTTTCATCCCTCATGACACTTAAGAGCATATGCACAAGGAAAGAGGCAGAGCATTCAGTAAGATTCAAAAACTATATTGGGCAGAGATCTCCAACTGATATCACGGTACTTCAACAGCACAGAGAGAAGCCAGCTTTTTTTACATATAGATCAAGATTTCTCCTGCATGCCTTTTGTTTAGTTGATTAGATCTCAGTGTGTTCATCAAGAGCAGTTAGAGTACTACACTACAAGGTAAAGAGGCTACTGGTTGCCAACCAATTATTCTGTGGTCCAAGTCTTGCAGTCATTGAGATCAATGTTGCACGGAGCGTCCCAGGAGCATCTATATATATATATATATATTACATTTATATTCAACAAAAACATGCAAAAAGACAAATTAGCTGCAGAACATATGAAAACATGCATATTTGTGCTGGTAGAGGAGGAAATAATAATATGCCCCAAAGGCATGATAGCCTTCCTGGGATCTGCACCCTCCTATTCTGGACTTATGTGCTGGGCTCTA
>ML817272.1:102800-114220 GCA_009831015.1 Picea engelmannii
TGTTGCTTCTCCCCATAAGAACATGGATAGACCTTGATCATTCAATAAGGCTTTTACGGTTTCTTCGATAGATCTGTTCTTTCTTTCTGCTACACCATTTTGTTGAGGATTATGAGGAACAGTCAGCTCCCTCCTAATCCCTGTCGATTTGCAGAATGAAACGAACTCCTTTGAGGTGTATTCTCCTCCATTATCTGTTCTTAATGTCTTGATCTTCTTGTTCGTGAGGTTTTCTATTTCTTCCTTGAATTCTTGGAACTTTCTGAATACTTCGTCTTTTGTCTTTAGTAGGTATAGCCACGTCTTTCTTGAATAATCATCTATGAAAATTACGTAGTAAAGAGATCCTCCTAGAGATCTGACTGACATTGGACCGCAAACATCTGAGTGTATTAAATCTAGGATCTCCTTAGATCTATTGTTGCTGCTTGGAAATGGTTTCTTTATATTCTTCCCAAGGGCACATCCCTTGCAGATTCCTTCATGTGTAGATTTCAATTCTGGTATTCCTTCAACCATTTTTCTGAGAAAAGGTAATGATTGATAATTGATATGAGCATACCTTCTATGCCAAAGCTCATTAGGGAGCTTCTTCATTTTGTTCTAGTAGTCTATACAGATTTCCTTCATGACTTCCAATAACCCTAGCATTCTCTATACTGGAGTTCTTATGCCATGATAACACCTTTTCATCCACAAAGGCTATTCTGTTTCCTTTGTTTTCTAGACATGATATCGATACAAGATTATTTTCTAAACCAGGTACATATAAAACATTGCTTAAGTGAACATGATTACATGATTCCAACTTGACGGAGGCTTGTCCAAATCCTTCGACGGGGTAAGTGCTTTTGTCTCCAAGCTCCACTTTGTACGATGTTTTCTTCTCATTTAGATTTGAGAGTCTGGCTTGACCTCCCGTCATGTGCCTAGAAGCTCCACTATCGATTATCCACATGTCATCTTCAATCGTTCCAGTAAGTGTTGAGTAGTGTAAAAGACTGATTGTTTCACACATGTCTTCGGTTGATTGGTAACTGGTCATGCCTTGATCCAAAACTTCAACTTCATCATTTTTGTCTTCTGAAAGAGCCAAGAGGTGCGTTGAGTTAGGGCACATCTAAATACTTCTTCTTGAGCAAGATGCTCCATCACAAGTTGTCGAATTAGAGATTTAGGGTTTCTGCAACTGCTTCTGCTAATAACCCTAGCTGCAGTGTTTTGGAAGCTGCTCCTTCTAGTAACCCTAGCGGCATTTCCTCAGTGAGCTCAATGTCCTAGCAGTTATGTTTCCTTCCAGCGTTTTAGGTTGGATGAAGAAGGTGTGGGCCGATAACCTATTAGAATATAGAAAATTGTGCTCGTTTTACCATTGACGATACCCTCGTCACCCAACCATAGGACGAAGCCACCCTCCGAGCACCTTGACCTTGACAGAGAAGAGAATCTCGGTAGCAATCCAATAGCCAAGAGAGGCTAATGCTCCAAGCAAGAATAGAAACCAAGCTAATCAGATATTCCCTCACAGAAGTTGGTTCACACTTTCCCATAGACTTGCGCACAAAACTGCCACTGCACCTGCGTAGATCTAGCTCTCTGCAACTGCTGAGATGTGAATAATGAGAAATGGTGCCCTGTATTTATAATAGTCTGGGCAAGCTTACTGGGGCCGACTTCTCCTCTTGGGTACTAATAAATTCATATTAAATATATTTCTGCAGCCGACAACTTGTCTAGGGTTTCCTTTATTTCTTTGCTTCCTTCCAGAATATTCTAATCTCGTCATAGGTCACAATAGAGGTTCATACCTCCCGAAGCTCCCATAATATTAAGACATCGGGCCTAGATCCTTCATTTCAAATTCAACGACAAACTTCTTTTTACAATCTGTGATGAGATTTTCTTTACCCGTCGAGAAAAAGTCATCCACATATAGCAGCAGTATAATTGGTCCATCATCTACAATCTTGAAGTAAAGGTTGGGATCAACTTTACTCTTGGTAAAGCCCAAGCTCATCAGAAAACTATCAATCATGCCATACCAAGCTCTTGGAGCTTGCTTCAAACCATACAGAGCCTTCTTCAACTTGCAGACATGCATCTTCATGTCTTGTACTTCGAAACTTGGTGGTTGTTCTATATACACTTCTTCTTCAATAACATCGTTCAAGAAGGTTGTTTTCATATCCATTTGGTGTAACTTCCACTTCATATTGGCTGCAAGTGCCATCATGGTTATGATAGATGTGTATCTTTCTACTGGAGCGAAGGTTTCTTCATAATCAATGCCTTTTTTCTAGGAAAATCCACTAACCACAAATCTTGCTTTGTATTTCTCAATACTTCTGTCTGCTACATGTTTTATTTTGAATATCCATTTAGAAGATACTACATCTTTGTTTTCTGGTTTGGGAACCACTTCCCACACATCATTCTTCATAATAGATTGGTATTCTTTAGTCATGGCATCCATCCATTCCTTATTTTGAGCAGCTTCTTCAAAGCAAGAAGGTTCCTTATTAATGAGATCGCACATCAAATCCACATAACCAGAGTATGGCTTAGGCTTCTTACTTTGTCTCATGGTTCCTTTGGGACCACCATACTTCTTTGCATCTTGAATGATCTCACCTGCCCAAGCTGGTTTCCTCTTGTGAGAGATGATCTCATGAGGTGGTTCTTGAGGTTCCACCATATCATGATCCTCTGATATAACATCATCAGGAGTAACTGCAACTTCCTTGTTATGTTCTACAACTCTGGGAGCTACATGTTCTTCTTCATAGACTTCTTCTAATTGACATTTCTTCGATTTGTTGAAAGATGCATCTTCATCAAAGGTAACATCTCGGGTGATCTCAATCTGACGGTAACTTGGGATGTAGATTATGAATGCCTTAGAGACCTCATAGTATCCAACAAACACTCCTTTCTTTCCGGAAGGATCTATCTTGGTTCTCTTCTCTTTCAGAATATGTAAATAGACTGGATAACCAAATATTTTGAGATGGATGACTTTTGGCTTCTTTCTGGTGAACATCTCTTCGAGAGTTTTGAATCCAAGTGCACTATGGGATATTCTGTTCTGGACATATACTGTTGTTTTGGTTGCTTTAGACCATAAGTGCATTGGAAGATCTTGATCATGGATCATGGCTTTCACTACTTCCATGATTGCTCGATTCTTTCCTTCTGCTACACCATTATGTTGTGGGTTGTAAGGAGTGGTGAGCTCCCTCTTAATTCCAACATCTCTACAAAAGTCTTTGAATTCTTTTGAAGTGTACTCTCCATTATCTAACCTGAGTATCTCAATCTTCTTCTTGAAGAGGTTTTCTACTAAAGCTTTAAACTCATTGAATTTTTCAAACAATTCATCTTTTAACTTTAAGAAATAAACCCAAGTATTACGAGAGTAATCATCAATAAATGTGACCTTGTATACATACCCGCTTAATGAAGTTGATGGCATTGGACCACATACATCTGAATGACCAATATCCAATATTCCATCTGCTTTGCTATCACTTTTCGGAAAAAGGATTCTTTGTAATCTTTCCCTGTGCACATCCTTTACATACACCTTCATGATCAACCTTTAATTCTGGTAAAACTGTGACTACCTTGCTCACATAGGGTAGGGCTTTGTAGTTAATGTGAGCAAGCCTTCTATGCCAAAGTTCACATGGACTTACAGTACTGTGTGTTAAAGCTACATCTGAGTGGCCATTTAATTTGTACAGGCCACCTTCTTCTATTCCAATGGAAATTGCATCTTCTATAGTTTTTTCCTTTAGACCACATAAAAACTTTACCATCTACAAATGCAACCCAGAAACCTTTCTTGTCTAAAGCAGAAACAGAAAGTAAATTTTTCTTCAAACTTGGTACATAAAGTACATCATCCATCCTTAATGGAGTTCCCAAATCAAGCTTGTAGGTGGCTTCTCCTATTCCTTTGATTGGGTACTGATAGTCATCTCCAAGTGAGACTATCTGGAGGAAGTTCTTCTCTTCAAGGCTGGAGAGAGTATTCTTGTTACCTGTCATGTGCTTGGAAGCACCACTATCTATGAGCCAACTATCATTTCCAAGTGTCAGTCCCAAAGAGAACTGAAAACAAAACATATTCTTCTATTTCTTCTCTAGCTGACTTCTTGGGTGGCTCATCATCTTCGGTTGCATGGGCATGATGTCTTTTGTTATTTTTCTATCTTGAGAGGACAATTTTTAGCAATGTGTCCCATCCTTTCACAATGATAGAACTTGTAGGAGGAGAAATCCCTTTGCCTCCTTTGTCCCTTCTGGTACTTCTGAAATTTCTTAGGAGAGTGAGGCCCCTTATGAGAGTGAGTCTCTTTGTGAAAGTTAGTCTCTCTCTTTCCCCTTCCTTTCTTAGCATGAACAACTAGAGCTTGATCTTCATCTGCTCTTAGAATGGCTTCTCTGTTTGCAACTCTTGCTTCTTCTTGAACACACTCTTCCCATAAACTGTCAAATTGAAGTTTTTCTTTTCTGGCACATACTGTTTGGATAAAAGCATCCCAAGGTCTTGTGAGACCATTGAGAACAATCATCACGATCTCATCTTCATCTATCGTGTCTCCAATTGCTTCTAGTTTTCCTTAAACTGTGAAACCCTAGAAAAATAATCTTGAATTGTTTCTCCTTTTTGCATTTTAACATTCTTGAGTTGGGTTCTCAAGTTCATCTTTCTGTTAATATTTCTTCCTTCATACACCCTGGATAGGGCATCAAACATTTCCTTCGGGGTATCCCTAGAAGACACTTGAGGGATCAAGTGGTCTTTGATGGAATATGCAATTATTCTCTTTTCCCTAATCATGTCCTTCGTGTACTTCTCTTTGGCCTCATTTCCTTCTGGCTCCAAAACATTATTCTTTATAAATCAAACAAGATCATTCTCTTCGAGAATGACACCAATTATGTATTTCCAAGCACGAAAATCTTCCACACCTTCTAACTTTTCATCAAGCTTAGTGCTTGAAGGCATTTTGACCAAAATTGAAAGTGGTCAAAAAATGAAACAGACCTTACCAGAAGATGCAATGCGCCGAGGCGAGTTGATTGGTGTTGGCTATTTCTGAGAATTCCAAGATTTGACCTCTGAAACTTGATTTGCGCAAATCTGGACTAGTAATTTCAAGTTTTTTGGTAACAGTCAAACCCTAATTTTTACTTTTCGGAAGATTTAATCACTGGAAGACTTCGTCCAGGCTATCAAAAGATGCACTAGGGTTAGGTGCAATTCCCAATGCTATCCTTGGTAAAAAATTCTTTCTCTGTAAAAAGCCCTAATTTTTTGTCCTGACAACCAAGAGATGTAAATACCCAGTAACAATGCTCTTATTCAATTTAGCTCTGATACCATGTTAAGTTTTAATGTTGTTATTAAGTTATATCCAAAGCACATGAGCATTTAAAACATCAACATCATATAAGGATCACTTAAAGAAACACAATCACAAGGTACACAACATTTTATCTTGGGAAACCTCATGGGGAAGAAAACCCAACAAACCTTCCTTAATATAGATAGACCAAAGACCGAATAGAAGATCCTCCTCTACTCCTTCACTAGGAAGAGTAGTGCACCATTTAACCAAGAAATACCAAGAGATAGACCAAAAACCCTCCTTGACGTCACCCCCGGTTGTAGTGGATTCTCCTCCAAGACTTGCACACTGCAAAGCTAGGTGTGTGTGTGTGTTCAAATGAGGCACTGGCTTCTCTTATAAATAGTGGTTTGACCAACCTATAATTAGGTCTGAGCCGACCTGTCACTTGACTCTCTTAATTTACATTTCACTGTCAAAGCACAAAAGGGCCAACTTTTACAAAGGCACAACAGGGCCTAATTAATAAATATAATATAATAATATTATTCAACATTCCCTCTTAGGTAGAATATTCTTCGAAGTTCCAATATTTCAACAGTAATAACATCTACTTCAAGAGTTAGTATAAAGTTTGAAATAACATTTTTAGTAAAACATGATTTCACCACAACACTTATATAGGCAAAAAAAATCTTTATCTAGTTTAAATGACAAAAAATTACTTTAATAGTCAATGGGTGTTAGCCTTTTAAAAATGGCAGAGTTCTAGGTTATAGGAACAACTTCTAAGGGTTCTAAAGTGCTTTTCCATATGGCCTTAATATTGTAAACCCTAACTAATAACTTGAAAGAATTTAGCATTCAAGTTTGACAAACCTTGTGAAGGTGTAAGATCTGAAAAAGGACTTGGCACATTCTAATTAGAATCCTTCACCAATTGAGCAAGGACATAATCAAAGGATAAAGTCTAGATTGAAGCTTTTATAATGTCCACAATAAATTTATCAAGGAAGTAGTTCAATCTCAAAGTCTCTCTTAATTGTTGCTAGGCAATCCAATCACTACAATACAAAAAATATTATGAACGGTTTGGATGCCTTTTTTTTAAAGCTTCAATGTGAACAAAGGGTTAGGTATTGTAAATGATACTAGGAGACTACGAAATAAATGCTTAATGAGAAAAATGTTGAATATAAAATGGTCCACCTTTTAAAGAATCAAAACCAAGTAAAGCATATTAATTAAAACAATACCAGAATCAAAGGATAAAGTCCAGATTGAGCCTTTATTAATGTCCACGATAAATTTATCATGGAAGTAGTTCAATCTCAAAGTCTATCTTAATTGTTGCTCAACAATCCAATCACTCCACAATACAAAAAATATTATGAATGGTCTTGATGTCTTTTTTGAAAAGCTTCAATGCTAACCAAAGGTTTGCCATTGTAAATGACAGTGGAGATTATGAATAAATGCTTAATAAGAAAAATATGGGATATTAACTGATCCACCTTTAAAAAAATCAAAACTAATTAAAGCACAATAAGTTGACCATCTTAATGTTCTTTCACAAGTTGCATGTAGAAGAAAGGTGATACAATTATATGCACAAAAATACATACTTTCTCATTCCATCTCACTTAAATTGTGAACTTATACAAAAAGAGTTTAATAGCCTAACAATGCCATGATGTTTTAGATGAAACTCTGCTAGCACAAAGGACATGAAGATTAATCCAAGGATACATAAATCACCCTAAATACAATACACCCTTCATTAAATATTATATCATGTCATCAGTTTAACATAAACATACTATAAAGATGTACACTAAAAAATAATGTGGCCTTTTCTTCCTATAAATTCAATCATTCAAGGGTTATGTGGGTTCTTAAGATATGACCCTTATCGGCTTTTGTCTTCCTATAAATCCATTCATTCAAGGGTTATGTGGGTTCTTAAGATATGACCTTTATCAGCTTATAACATTTACTCCTTGCGACTTTTTAAAACTTACAAGACACAAAAATTACCCCAAAAATATAGGCAACTTTAAATATTTAATGCCATAAACAATTCTTCAATTATTAGACATATATCCTTCCCTATATATATATGACTATTTGTTATATACATATTTAAATTAGATATTAAACTATTAAAACTGGTAGAAGCTTTGGAACACATCCATAACAATTACCTTAGTAATGAAATATATGATGTGATTACAAGTACAATATTAAATTGGAAAGATGTATCACATAACTGTATTACTCAGCATAATTTTAATTTTTAATTTTGTACATGTCCTTGAAAATAACTGTTTATAATAAATTAGCAACTATTGCATGTTTTAAAATATTGATATTTCTAATATATATTTATGTCGTTGGAAATAACTGTATATAATAAATTAACAACTATGACATGTTTTAAAATATTGATATTTCCAATATATATTTATGTCCTTGAAAATAACTGTATATAATAAATTAACAACTATTGCATGTTTTAAAATATTGATATTTCCAATATATTTATATCCTTGGAAATAACTGTATATAATAAATTAACAACTATGGCATGTTTTAGAACATTGATATTTCCAATATATATTTATCCTGGTCAATCTTTGGCATTGTTTTATTTTTCACTTTATCAAGAATGCTAAAAATTCTATAAAATGTTACACCTTTTATTTTTTAATCCTTCCTTGTCAATCTTTGGCATTGTTTTATTTTTCACTTTCAGTTAAAAATTCTATAAAATATTACACATTTTTTTTTCTTTTCTGGACAGTCTACCACTGCTTCATTTTATTGCTCAACTTAATACATACTTAAAATTGTCCATCTGGTTTTATTTTATATTTCATTTCTCGATTCATTTACTAGCCTAATGTCAACAGCATTAATCCTAGATATGTTGAATTTTAACTTTCAATCTGCCGATATTGTTCCTAAGATGTTTCATCCATCAGCATCTCTAGCTATGAAAAACTCCCAATAAATTTCTCAATAAACTTCTCTCGCTACACTTCCAAAGCAGCAATAGCCACGAGCACAAGGATGCATACAAATCTGTTTTCTCATTCCCCCAAAATGAGAGCTTCATGGCCAAATTGCTATTTTCGTATTCAATTCATTTGAATATATTTTCTTCCAAGGGCTTTCTTTTGGTTAAGACTAGTGATCAATATTGCTCAATATTTTAGTATTACTTCGTTGTGCCCATATTTATCATAATGACAGATAATGACTGAGACTAATGAGGTTAACTTAGTTGCATAGTAAAAATGTTGGCTTCTAATTTTATTTTCCTAACCTTCAAATAAAACTTATGTACATAAGTGTCACATACTAAACGGGTCCAATCATCCATAGCTATTGTTACAATGTACGACATACGTCGGATCATACTCTAATTGCATTTTGTCAAATACCATGTTAATACAGAGGTTATGCAAAGCCACAACCTTAAGACCTATTTCTTAGTATAAACTGAGAACATTGTAGAAGAACAATAGCTCATAGTTAAACAGGAGTTTTAATGCCATTCATAGTATTCATCTGTAATCTATATTTGCTTCAGCCTTCTATGTCAACGCAGGCCTTTCCATTGGTGTACAGATGTTGAAGAATTCTTTACAAGTAGCACTCATGAAATCTACCACAAACATCCCAAGGTAAAAGTTCCAAAAACTGAAACATTGATACAAATAAACGTTGACCAGAGCTTTTTATTGAATACATCTACTCACTTCTATAGAAAATCCATCAATAGTAACTTGATTCATATGTGCTTGATACGTGCTTGGTACATTTAAACATTTTCAATAACTTTGAAACATGGAATTGCCATACTGAAACACACGTATCGCGCTCAAGGAGAAAAATGCGCAGTGCACTCCAAGTTCAAAATTTTACTAAGCTTGATAATTCCTTGCTTCTCAACCTCCTATGTCAGGACATAATGTGACTCAAATCAGCCTCCATATAGAAGAAATGAAAGTGACAAGCTATCTCATGGAGAGATCCTCCACGAGAAGTAACATAAAATCCTCATGAAGACTAAAGGCTTACATGCTGTTGTCACCAGGTACATTAGAAGAAGGGTTGAAAGGTCAGTTCTGTAATTGCACTCGTACATCAATAATTTGATGAATTAAAAAAAATGGTAACATGGACCAATATGGTGTGGCCGGGTTTTTGTTGGTGGTCTATTCAAAAGATAGAAACAGTAACAAGGATAAATGAATTCCTTAAATCATGGTAACCAGAATATCTGGAATAAGCAATATTTAACAATGTCCAATTTGGGGCTCCAATCAATATAAGTCAAACAATGATTAAGATTTTTTTTCTTTTCTTTTGATGGCAACATGCCGAAACCTGTCGCAAAATATTCTCAGGAGCATTGATCTCTGCTTATTGCTTCAGATTTGGCTAAAAGAAACTGAAATGGAACCTTTCAATCTCAGTACTTTATTTTTATTTCAATAATGTTACAACTTACTCCAAAAATACGAAGTCAATACTATGCCAGGTACATCTATCAATAAATACATCTTGGCCCTGGCAATACAATACAATAAGATTAGATATAAATCAATGCCCATTAACTTTCTTGAAAGTTTAGACAGAAGGATAGAACTTACCCAATAATATACAAATGGATTACCCGCTCACAGACCCAAACTGTCAACAATGAGGCAATAAAGGAACCCATCTACTCAAGTCCTTCAAGCACTGAACATGCACAAAAGCATTGAACTCTATCAAATAAAATAAGCAAATCCACCAGAATATTATATTTTGAAGCATAAAAGAAGCTCAATCATAAGGATATGTGAAACTGTAAAATGCACTAACAAACACATTTGTCAAGGACACGACCAGATGGAGCATTACCTTTTATTTTACACCTTTAACCTTTCAGACTGTCGCTCCATCAATGTCTTCATCCATATTTTCCAGGATAACATATTTAACAGAACCTCCGTTCTGCTTCATATCACTTAGATCGTTGATTTCAATTGATTTAGTTTTCCTCATTTTCAGATACCTGGATAATTGAGACAATTTTATCAACTTTTATTGGAAACCAAGTGCTTGTTTAGGACATATCTGAAAAGATCGAAGCTCCAGGGAAGATAATACAAAATAAACCGGATCTTCTTTGTTTACCTGACTCCCTATAGTATTGTGTTTTGAATGGATTAAACGAATCTATATAGAAAGTGAAATGTATCTAAAATACTAGAGAAAATCGGCATAATAACATAAAATTTTCCTACCTTCCTAGATGCCATTCATGTTCAATTTCAACAATAACGTTTAAAACTTCAGAAAAAACTACAAAAATTCCTCTAGCATTTTCTGCAATAGAACAAATGGAACATATAAATTCATGAAAATTTGCAGTTTAGTATGTCGGGTTTGTAGAAACCAATGTTTTCCAGACCAATTGCATATGCGAGTAGATGTATCATTCACATAGATAAATGTCATTCTGCAATGCATATTGGAAATCAGCTTAATCTTGTATGCTTTCATCCCTCATGACACTTAAGAGCATATGCACAAGGAAAGAGGCAGAGCATTCAGTAAGATTCAAAAACTATATTGGGCAGAGATCTCCAACTGATATCACGGTACTTCAACAGCACAGAGAGAAGCCAGCTTTTTTTACATATAGATCAAGATTTCTCCTGCATGCCTTTTGTTTAGTTGATTAGATCTCAGTGTGTTCATCAAGAGCAGTTAGAGTACTACACTACAAGGTAAAGAGGCTACTGGTTGCCAACCAATTATTCTGTGGTCCAAGTCTTGCAGTCATTGAGATCAATGTTGCACGGAGCGTCCCAGGAGCATCTATATATATATATATATATTACATTTATATTCAACAAAAACATGCAAAAAGACAAATTAGCTGCAGAACATATGAAAACATGCATATTTGTGCTGGTAGAGGAGGAAATAATAATATGCCCCAAAGGCATGATAGCCTTCCTGGGATCTGCACCCTCCTATTCTGGACTTATGTGCTGGGCTCTA
>ML817272.1:114890-128194 GCA_009831015.1 Picea engelmannii
GATCCACGCACCTCAAAACCTCTCGTATGATTAATGTATACTTCTTTCTCAATCAGACCATTAAGAAAATTTATCTTAACATCCATCCGATATAAAGGCCAACCAAATATTGATGTTAAAGACATAATGGTTCTAATGGAAATATACTTGGCAACTAGAGCAAAGGTCCTCATACCTCTTTATGGGAGAATCCTCTTGATAAAACCCAGCCTTATACTTCTCAACACTGCCATCATAGTTGCATGTTTGACCTTTGTACAACCATTTGGAATCAATCATTGGCTTCCCCACTGGTCTCAACACTATCTCTCATACACAATTTTTTAGGATTGAGTTATATGCCTCTGCCATTGCATCTCACCATACCTACTAACCTACAAGTCTCAACACTATCCCCTTACATCATTCTTTACAATGGAGTTATACAATCTAGGTGGACACTGATGGCCACCCACCTGTTCTATTAATTCAGAATGGTTCCACATCTTGGCAGTTTTTCTACAGTTTTTGGGGTCCCAAACTTCCAAGGCCGATTTGCGGCCCTAAACGACATTTTTTTGGCGCGACAACGTCCCATAAGATAACCGGAGGAATTATTGGGCCGTTCGAAATGTGTACTTCCCGGCTAGACCTTTCTAATGGACTACCGAGCGCCCCAAACATAGATCGTATGCAAAAGTTAGTCCCTCGAGAAGTTGACGTATCAACTAACTACATCGGGGCCCACAAACCTTTTGGCGTTTCATCTTCTGGGTTAGGGTTTTCTCATTGATGATTTATGTTAAAAGGCATTTTCGGCCTCTTTGTAATCAACTTCTTGCAAATGAGCATAGCCGACACATCTCTTTTCAAGGATAAGCTATCACCATTCTAGCTAGTTTGTGTGCTTTGCATTTTATAGTCTTTTGTATTCCATCCATTAATAGAATTTGAGTTTAACTATATTATTGTGCATCCCACATCTGCTTGGAGTTATTATTTTAATAAGTTTAAGCATATCGTACGGCTACAATAAATGAAGTATAAGGAAATTCCAAAAAAATAAAAATAAAAAATTATATATATACAAAAGAAAGAATAATTGAAGATTAAAGCACTTTGGGTAAAGTCACGATAATAAGTTTATATATAGTGTTTTTATTTGGAGGAAAAATTATTAAAATTCATAAAAGGGGTGCTTTTAAATTAATTAAAAAGATCTCCTAAGTTCCAACTCAAAGTTGTAAAGCATAAAATTTGAAAATGAAGGGAAGATTTTCTTATGAAGGTTGTTCAACTTTATGTAGGGAATTATTTACATTGAAGGGAAGTATTCGAGGAAGAGAGGTTAACATTGCCATCAACATGACCCAGTATGAAAATTACATTAATATCAATTTGGCAAATAAATTATTAATTTCAGAGCCAAATATAATTGAAAAGGAAGATATTTTTCCCAGGAAATGATATGAAATTAAGCAGTTACAAGTGATAATTGATGATTATGACTATATATCTCAATTTAATGTTACAACTATGTATAAAGAAGAGATTGACACAATTCTCCGGTTACCTTGGTTTAAGAAACTAGGTACCTTCATCTTAAACATTGAGAAAAAGTTTGTGGCGTTTCCCTATAAGAAGAAGATGATGACATTTCAAGACATTACTATGAAGTCAGATTCAATACTACCTTCCTCAAAAAACCTGAAAGACATCTCAAAGGTGATCCTTTAGAAAAATTGATGGTCAGTATCAAAGACACAAAAAGAATATGATGGAGTTATTGTAGATAAATACGAAGAAATTTCTCGCTTAAAAGATCAAAGTAAAAAACTACTTACCCAGATTAAGAAGTTAGAGGATACAAAACAACACATTCAGAAGTTAGAACAAGAAAATCAAGATCTCAAAAAGAAATTATCAAAAACTAATGAAGAAAATTTTCGGTTAAAAAACGTAATCAAAGATTACTGGAACAAATCAAGAAGTTAAAAGATGAAAAACTTGAAAGTCAAAACATCAAAAACACAATTGACAAATCAAAGAATGAAGAGCTTGCATGCTTAAAGAATCTTAATCAACACCTACTTATGCAAATAAAAAATCTTAAGAATGATAATAAGTCCCTGGAAAACAAGTTAGAACTGCTTATCGAAAAGGAAGCATTGAAGTTTTCAAATGAACAAATCCAAGTTGTGGAGAAGGGGACAAACAAAGATCTAATTGATATCACAACTCAGAGATTCCAAACCACTGGGAGAAAAGATATATAAGGATGTGGGAGTACAAATGATGGAAGTTACATGTGTACTTACTAATAGAAATGCAACTATCAACAAACCAGTGCATGAAGAAGATAAAACACCAAAAGTAAATCGTGAGCACACTACAAGTACAATAAAGGGAAGTCATGCGGCGAAGACACCTTAACAACATCCTAATCATGAAAGAAGATACTTTAACCAATCAAAATATCAACATCGTTCAAAACAAACACAATTGACCTATCATGTTGATGCTAGTACAATTGGGAACAATTTATTCTAGGAATCATGTAAGTGCAACGTTCCACAAGGAATCAATTTAGGATGGTCAACTCCTTTTTCAGTTCGTCAATTATGCTCAACACTTAGAAGTTCATATCATCTCATATCATCCACAATAACATTTGGAACCAAGTACCATGCGAATACAACACAAGCCAAAGCAAGACATAAAGTCTTCCATAAACATGCTTTGAGGACAAAGCATTTCTAAAGGGGGAGAAAATGTAATAAACACAATATATATACTATATAAATATAAATAAATATTAACAATAAATCAATAATTAATATTCAATAACTAATATGTAATGAAGAGACACCTTCTTGATGAAAGGTCACGTCTCTTATGAAAGGGCACCTCTGTGTGGGTATATATACGACGCTCATTCTCGTTGTAATCATATCTCATCTATACTATGTTAGATTTCGAAGTGCACCTAGACTCAGTGCACACACACCTCAGGTTTGGTCTAGGTTCTCAACAGTAAACACAAAAATACCATTCTGAACTGTGAACATAAACACACTAAGATGCCTAACAATTTAGCATGATGAAAAATAAACTAGCAATTGAATCATACACAAGTACACAGGAATTCAATGCCCAAAATCCTTGTCCTTAAACCCAGAACAAATGGGCTCCCATACCAAGGAAAATGACCCTTTTCTTACACAAGAGAATATGCCAAAATACAAAGGTACACTTGCATAACAACCCTTGTTCACTGGTGATGAAACCCTCTTGGTTTCCTTTCTGTTGAACTGAGGGTTAGGGCATCCCTTGCCTACTCAAACCCTCATCTTCTCAAGCTACTGCTCAACTCAGCTGATTGTCACAACCCTCTTTCTTATGGTTAGGTTGGTTGTAACAATCCCTTTCTACCTGCAGTTCACCATAGGGGTTCGCCCCTTTCTCTGCAACTAAGATGGTTGTAACAACCATCCACTGCTGCCACAAAACTGCCCCAAAGTCTATTGTACAGGGTGGATGTAACAACCCTCTTCTTTGCCTGTTACACACCTGTAATGGCCCTCAAGCAACCCTTAAACGCTGCCCAACAAACCTATGATTGTCCACACAACTATAGCTGCTCTAAACCTTGTTGATCGAGCCCTCCACAGACTTGTTGTCACCTTCCTCTGTTGGCCTAGCCCTCATGGCTGTTGTGGCTAGGCTCTCCTTGGCTGTGGCAACCTCCCTTGAACTTGAGGCTAGGTTCCCTTGTTGGGGTAGCCTTCCCTCTTGTTGGTTGGGCCTCTCCCACAGACTGTGGCTGCTTACCTTGGTTGGCCGAGCTACCTAAGCAACTGTGGTAACCCTCTAGGACCAACGACTGCCAAAAACTTCACCCTACAAGCCTGCGACAACCTCTCCTAGGCTAGTCGAGCCCCTTCCTTCTTGCTGGCAACCTCATACAAACTTGCGGCTGCCACAAAAACCATCCCATAGGTCGTTGCTACCTTTCTCTCCTAGGTCGAGCTCTCTCTCCAAGGTACCTGCCCAAAACAAAAATAGAACAACAAAACTTTTGTGATGATGGACCACACTAGTTTGGTCCGAAACGTCGAAAATAAAAAAACCTATGCGATGAATCCGAAAGAACTCTCTGATTAGAACAACAAAACTGAGGCCTAGCGGCCTCTCTCCATGGTTGGACTGAGGTCACCAAGACTCCACACAAGAATAATGAGAATAACACTCACAATATGTCCTTTTATACAACTCAAAGGGGTGAGTAAAAGCCCCTAAGTTAACTCAACATTAAATTAGAATATTTTATTCTCCCATGGGGGTGTGAAGCCTGTTATCCCCCACTTCTAGGGATAACTAGGAGATTATGTCTCGAGGCCCACAGGTCCTAGACATGGAGTACCGAGAGCCAAATCGACTTGAACATGGCCCTTGAGGGCTCATCTTTTCTCCCTTTTAGCGCCTCCACTTTGTCAACAACAACAACATCCATCACCTTCGGCTTGGTCTTGTATCAGAGATGGTTCTTGCTCCATGAGGTAATGAGTCTGGGTATCATGTTATGTGTCACTCTGATCCTCAAAACCTTTGAATATGTGCATTTAATTCCTTTTGTTTCTAACAAATGCTTGGATCTTATACTTGTCCACTTGACCATGTATGGGGGGAATGACAGGATGCCCTAGTAATGAGTGTCCTAGACTTCATGATAATGATAATAATAATGACTCTCAACCGTTGTGAATGCATGAACTATATTCAAAATTTGGACACCATTTATACCATATCATCCCAAGAATTTTATAGTGTCACTTTGGAACCCATAGGTTTTGGTTTGCCACTGGGGGGATTTCTGAAAAGTCATAGTCCGCTCCCATCATATTACCACTTTTTCATCTTGCTTCCCACTCATCCATCCCATTACATTTGTCTGGGCATTGGGTTGGCTAATCATTTAAGGGTTGCACCTTGCCTTGTGGGAAGAAGGGGCTAAAGGCCCAGAAGGTAAAAGCAAGCTGGCAAAAGAGAAAAGCCTAAAAATAAAACCTCGAGATGCTTCGCCCAGGGATCCCCTAGAAAGCAGTAAAAAACTTCTCAACAAAAAAAACAAGAGGGACCCAATAAAAATAATAAAACAAGACCTAGTCAGAGGATAGGGGGTCTCATCACTAGCCAGCTTATTAGGTCCATGGGTACCTAGCAGTATGACACTACTAGCAGCTGGTTACCACGCCAGGGTAATTTCTCTTGGTTGCATGGCCAAGAGAAAGGGGGTCTCATCACGCGCTAACCTTCTCATTTCTGTGAAAATACTTGGGGGTAACACTGCCACCACTGGTCACCATGCCAGGCCAGTGTCCCCTGATTAGATTCTTGAAGAAAAAGCAATAAAGAATAAAGAGTAAAAGGCATGAATGGGCTTAGAAACATTCACATCTAGGACAGGTGCAGCTCGCCTTCTACAAAGGCACCCACAGGTAAAGCCCTACATTTCCCTGCTTTCACTTCACCCCTTGTCAGGACATCCCTTATCCACCTAACCCATTTACATGACTTGGATGTAATCTCTTCCAGAAACATCACTTTTCCAGTGGACACTAGCCCAATAGGACGCCCTGTCACTTCCCCCAAACTTGTATTGCAGATTTGTATAATGTCTTTGAGCACTTGACTAGGGTAAAAGGGGTTTTATGCACATGTTTAATAATATTGATGATGAGATGTGATTGACATTGCTAGTGACTTATGAGCCCATGGAGGGCGTAGCTGTTGATGTGCAGGATCATGTACAATGGACAGGTACCACATTGGACAGGTACACATGGGGAGATGATTAGTTCGGACCTCCATGGGGCTGCAGAGCCCACCAAATGGATGTTGAGACGCCAATGGGGGGTAGAGATAGGACAGAGGGGTTTGCACCAGAAAAGAGGAGGATGTTCCACAGAGGCACACTGGCAGAACCTTACCTAGGGGAGGGTTGTGCCCTCTTCATTGGAACATTGGCCTTGGAAGGCCCAGGATGTCACCTAGGAGGCTCATGACATCATCCAGCTTCATGGACGTTTTGGGAGACAGTCATGGCAGTTTGGCACGTGTGGCAGGTTGGAGAAACCCAAGGAGGGCTAACGTTTTGCTCCAAGAGGCTGCATTTTCCCTAGAAAGGGCTAACGTCACCGTAGAAGGGGCATGACGTCTTCGTTTTGCTTGATTAGGGTCTTAATTTAAGACATTTAATGTAAAATATTATTATTGTGTATTTTGGCCTTGTCGGCCTTTTGATGACCTAAAAAGTAATTAAGGTCATTGCTACTGTATAAATTGAGGGTTTTTACTCTCATTTTCTCATCATCTTTCACTCACTCATTAGTGAGGTCTGAAATGTGCGCCCTATCTTAGGGTCTTGGCTGAAATCGTGAGGCGCACTTGTTGAAGAAAGACATTTTTGGACTATTTTGGCATTTCTTCTTGGTGGAAGGTTTACAGCTAGGGTTTTGCTACTTGAATGCATGGTTTATGTAAGTGAATTTATGCAACACTTCTTAGTTGAATGGTTATAGTTTTGTTTACTTGCATTTGTTATTATAATTTGCTGAATCGAACCCTAGGTGACAAGCACTAGTTAATGTCCTTGTCTCATGTCCCTACCAAGTTAACAGCTACTTTGATTTGCTGAAGTAGGATAGAGCCTTACCATAGTAACACTCTATCCCTACTCTCCTAGCTGGCCATTTTCTTTCTTGTTATTGAGCTAAGAAGGAGGAGGATGCATCAAGGCTTAGGGTTTCTACACCTCGATGAGTCGTTTTCCCCTAGGGTTTGTTTGATGAAGCCTTGCTCTAGCAACACTTCATCTTCTAACTCTCTTGTCTTTAGCCCTATGAACTCTTGCTCAAGCTAGCCGATTTCATCTTGCCAACAAGCTAAAGAAGGAGGAGAAAGCACTAAGGCCTAGGGTTTCTACACCTTAGTGAGCCTTTCTCCCCTAGGGTTTCATTGTTGAGGCCTTGCCTTAACAACACCTCAACATTTAACCCTCTTGTTTTTGGTCTTTCATTATCATTTAGTCCTTCAACCTTTGCGGCCTCTTTTGACTCCATATGCCCTAGTAGCGCATTGGTCTAAGACCTCTTGCATTGAGTAACTTGATCACAAACAAACTTCTAAACTTTGAACAAATTCTAACTCCTACTAACCCTAGCCTAGACTAATCCTACTAACCCTATTGTTGTCGTCACCTTCTTGTGCTATAAACACCTTTGTGCAACATTCGTTTTACCTTTTAAAGCAATTGAATGATTGGTTAAGGCATTGTTTCTAAAGTGTTGATATTGTTACATTAGATGCCAAAGTTCCTTTAGCATTTATTGAGAAGTGATATCGTAATCATTGCTATTGTACAAATATTGATTTACTTCGTCAATATTATTGCTCAATTGCTTATTATCAGAAAGTCATTGACTATATGAAGTACTAACCAACAATTAAGCTTGCACATGTATAGTTTCTTTGTTGCTTTGTCTCGGGCAAGTACACTTCTTGATTACTATTTCGGGTTATCTTTTATCTTTATTGGCTATTAAGCCGGACTTTCTGATCGGTGGTGACTTGTGAGGGGGAATAATATTACTTAGCCATAAGCCTTTGCCTTCTCAAAACCCCAGGTCACCGAGGACGTCTCCCCTGGGCCTGACCTCCCTAAACAGAAAGAACCTTCCCATTGAGGTGACAGTGGTGGGATTGGTTCAATTACGCCAGTTTGACCTCCTTTCATCCGTCTATTACCTTAACTACGAACTGTGCGATAACAAAGCCCCAACATAAACCCACAAGGTCCATCAACAAGCCACACATGTGAGAATACTCCTGATGCTACCAAAATATCAACATACCTTTTCATATTATTCATACATTTATAAATATTGTTATCCACATGGATTTCTGCATTGTATTCCAGATATTTTCGATACTCAATTGGTGAGCCAGATTTGGTTGTCACAAACATTTATGGAGTTGCAACCACAGACTAGTGCTCAACTGCAGGGGAAAACACTTTCAAAGCAACATTCTAACTATAGCTAACAAAGACACTCCTCTCTTGGGATATTGTGCTCATCCTCTCCACTTTATTGATTTTCCACATTGTTATCATGTCGCATAGGATTTGGTGCATTGTTGATTCTTGTTTAGGTTCCACTATTGATATCAGTATTTAGCTCTCCAATCTTCAATGCAACTCGCTATGCAAGGATTTGGATCTAGTTGACATACTAGGGTCACCTCTCTTCTCTAGCAATTAAATTTTTACATAAAGAATCCTTGCTCCCTCTACAATTTATATTAATCTCACCAAGAGGGACATTAATAACCTCACCAAGAATCCTCCCTCCCTCTACAGTTTATACTAATATCACCAAATAACCAACTGTGTTGCTCAAACTTAGGGTCTCTACTAGAATGCAGAGCTCTAGTCTAAAACCCTAATCCAAATAAGAATGACCAAGCTTCCTGTTACCCCCTCACCTAGGGGTAACTAGAGGAGATCATGTCTCATGGCCCGTAGTGAAGACATGGAACCCGACGATCATGATGATCAACATGTCCACAGAGTTCAACCCAATAGCCCCTTCGATGCCTCTACCTCACTAGCACAACTCATCATACTCAATCAAAGAGGGTTCCCAACATATCATGAGGTACATTGGTCCTTGTTTCATGTAAAGTGTCATATTTAATGCATTGGGAAATTGAGTAACAATCAAGTTGAAGTTGGATAATGAATCATGAGCCCAAAAGTTATATTTTTTGCCTTGTTTCACCCTGGTGGCCATACTGGGCATCCTAGTCCCATGTTCTCACTCTTCAAGAAAAGGGGTACTACTGGAGATTCCTTGAAAGGGGTAATGTACTGTCTCCTCCCCATACTTAACATTTTCCATCCTAGAGCCTTCCGTAGTGTAGTGAACTTCGGTGTGGTGGTTACATGTACACCAAAAAGGCATGTACCTCATTCTCTTATGAGAAGAAGGGGCTAAAGGCCCAAAGCTAGATTGCAAACGACAAAAAAAGAAAGAAATGGGATAAGAAGAGCAGTTAAAAGCCATGAGTCCACAATTGAGCTCTACCCCCTCTAATGGCGATTGCCTCTAGTCCTAACGCGAATAAAGGCATTCATCTTTAAAAGGACTTGAATGTATCCCAAATAAAGCAATGGAAGTTCTTAGCTTGAAACCTTTTTAAGGGGACTCGCAAATCATACAAAAAAGTAAAAGCAAGAAACAAAAAGAAGGGGTTCAAAATGCAAAAAGCATCGAGGAAAGGGTAACTCAATCACCAAGTGCACCCTCCACAAAGGAACTCATGGAGGTGAGTCCATACCTTGTCTTGCATGTTAATGACTCCATGACCAAGAAGTAAGCATGATTACCACCTCACATTCATTATATATCCCCGATAGGTTCTTCCAGAAAATATCTCTCTACTTGGGTACTGACACACCTAATAGGTTTCTTTGATGGCCCTCCCATACCTAAACTTGCCAAATTGCATAAAGTCTTGGGCTTGTGTGAAGTTTGAAGAGGATACACAATGAGAGTTGTTCATTTTGCTTATGTATTACTTGATGGCTTACTTTATATGCTTCTTAGGACTATTCTAGCTTGTAATTGTTGGTTCTACTTGATTACATGGCTTTGATTAACATGAGTGCACCTGACATGGTTTTTGGAGGACGTTTTGGTAATTTCATCCCAAGATGTTGTGCACTTTGTACATGATACAACACGTGTGATGCAGAGCATTGGGTCACCTGATGATTGACTCCCTTTAGATACATCCTCTTGCACCTCTTGGACATTGGACGATGGACATATGGGCTCTCATTTGACAGATATTGTCATGATGGCGAATAGATGGGCAGAAAGCCCACACCTTGGACAGTGCACCCATACCTTATTCAACATTTGATGGGGGATATTGCACTTGATTACGCTTGGACACCACTCAAAGAGTTGATGCATGATCACTCCACCTGAACGCTGGGCTATTGATGAAGACGTCATGTGCTAGGGTTGTTGATTATGATGGGGCTTGTTCGCCATTAGACACCATTTGATGGCTTTGAGATGTGACATGGCACTTGATGAGGATCTTCCACTTTGCTTGCACCATATGCCGATGATACGTGGCCTTGGGAGGCTCTCTTCACCCTTTGGAGGCTTGACGTCACCAAACGTGTGGCCTTATCTTGGTATATTTTCATGTATTTTCACTTTTAGAGGATTTTTGAGGGGTTGGCCTCACCTCTTTTTGAGGGGTTGACTATTGATGACGACATCATGTGCTAGGGTTGTTGATTATGATGGGGCTTGTTTGCCATTAGACAACATTTGATGGCTTTGAGATGTGGCATGGCACTTGATGAGGATCTTTTACTTTGCTTGCACCATATGACGATGACATGTGGCCTTGGGAGGCTCTCTTCACCCTTTGGAGGCTTGACATCACCACACGTGTGGCCTTATATTGGTGTATTTGCATGTATTTTCACTTTTAGAGGCTTTTTGAGGGGTTGGCCTCACCTTGTATCATGGGTCATTGTCATTTTACTCTATTATTGTGGACATTAGCACTTGGTTACCTCATGGTATCCCCACTTTTAGGGATAACTAGGAGATTATGTCTCGAGGCCCGTAGGTCCTAGACATGGAGTACCGAGAGCCAGATCAATTTAGGCATGGCCCTGGAGGGCCCATATTTTCTCCCTTTCAGCGCCTCTACTTTTCCAAGAAGCAACAACATCCATCACCATCGACTTGGTCTTGTGTCAGAAATGGTTCTTGCTCCATGAGGTAATGAGTTTGGGTATCATGGTATGTGTCACTCTCATCCTCAAAACCTTTGAATATGCGCATTTAATTCCTTTTGTTTCTAACGAATGCTTGGATCTTATACTTGCTCACTTGACCATGTCTGGGGGGAATGACAGGATGCCCTAGTAAGCCTGTGTCAGTAGGTTTTGGTTTGCCACTGGGGGGATTTCTGAAAAGCCATCGTCCGCTCCTATCATATCACCACTTTTTCACCTTGCTTCCCGCTCATCATTCCCATTACACTTGTCCAGGCATTGGGTTGACCAATCATTTATAGGGTTGCACCTTGCCTTGTGGGAAGAAGGGGCTAAAGGCCCAAAAGGTAAAAGCAAGCTGGCAAAAGATAAAAGCCTAAAAATAAAACCTCAAGATGCTTCACCCATGGATCCTCGAGAAAGCAGTAAAAGGCTTCTCAGCAAGAAACAAGAGGGACCCATAAAAAATAATAAAAACAAGACCTAGTCAAAGGATAGGGGGTCTCATCACGAACCAGCCTATTAGGTATGGGTACCTAGCAGTATGACACTACTAGCATCTAGTTACCACGCCAGGGTAGTGACTCTTGGTTGCACGACCAAGAGAAAGGGGGTCTCATCACGAGCCAACCTTCTCATTTCTGTGAAAGTACTTGTGGGTAACGCTGCCACCACTAGTCACCACGCCAGGGCAGTGTCCCCTGATTAGCTTCTTGAAGAAAAAGCAATAAGAATAAAGAATAAAAGGCATGAATTGGGTTTGGAAAAATTGCATCCAGGACAGGTGCAACTCGACTTCTACAAAGGCACCCACAGTTAAAACTTTGCATTCCCCTGCTTCCACTGCACCCATTGTCAGGACATTCCTTATCCACATCACCCACTTACATGGCTTAGATGAAATCTTTTCCGAGAACTCTCCTTTTCCAGTGGACACTAGCCCAATAGGACGCCCTGTCACTTTCCCCAAACTTGTATTGCAGGCTTGTATAATGTCTTTGAGCTTTTAACTGGGATAATAGGAGTTTTATGCACATGTTTAATAATATTGATGATGAGATGTGATTGACATTGCTATGATCCCTGTGACTTATGAGCCCTTGGAGGGCGTAGTTGTTGATGTGCAGGATCATGCCCGACAGATAGGTACCATGTTGGGCAGGTACACATGGGGAGATGATCAGTTCGAACCTCCATAAGGTTGAAGAGCCCACCCGATGGATGTTGAGACCCCAGCAGGGGGCAGAGACAGGATAGAGGGGTTTGCACAGGAGAGAAGGAGGACATCTTACAGAGGCACCCCGACAGAGCTTGACCCATTTTCAGTGGAACGTTGGCCTTGGAAGGCCTAGGACATCATCCATAAGATCCATGACGTCATCCTTGCTTCATGGACGCTTTGGCAGATGGACAGGGCAGTTTGGCACGTGTGGCAGCTTGGAGAAGCCCAAGGAGGGCTAACGTTTTGCTCCTGGAGGCTGCATTTTCCCTAGAAGGGGCTAACATCACCCTAGAGAGGGGATGACGTCTCTCCTTTGCTTGATTAGGGTTTTATTTTAAGCATTTAATGTAAAACAATATGATTTTAGTATTTTGGCCTTGTCGGCCTTTTTCATGACCTAAAAAGTAAAATTAGGTCATGGTACTATATAAATTGAGGGTTTTTACCTTCATTTTTTGGATCATCTTTCACTCACTCATTAGTGAGGTCTGAAATTTGTGCCTCTTGGAGTTCTTGGCTGAAATTGGGAGACGTACTTGTTGAAGGAAGACATTTTTGGACTTATATTGGCATTTTTGGCATTTCTCTTGGTGGAAGGTGTTACAACTAGGGTTTGCTATATAATTTCTTGGTTAAATGTAAGTGAATTTCTGGAAAACTTCTTAATTGAATGGTTGTAGTATTATTTTCTTGCATCTATTGTTATAATTTGTTGAATAAAACCTAGGTGACAAGCACACATTGAAGGTCCTTGTCTCATGTCCCCATCAAGGTTTTGAGCAATTTTTTAGAAGAGGATAGAGCCTTGCCTTAGCAACACTCCATCCCTCTTCTCCCTGCTAGTCGTTTTCTTATTTGTTGAGCTAAGAAGGAGAAAACGCATCAAGGCCTAGTTCCCCTACACCTGGTGAGCCGATTTTCCCTAGGGTTTGCTTAGTAAGGCCTTGCTTTAGCAACACATTGCTTACAAACCCTCGTGTCTTACCTCTTATCAAACATTATTCAAGCTAGCCGTTGCCATTAATCTAAGGAAGGAGGAGAGAGCACTGAGGCCTAGTTCCCCTACACCAAAGTGAGCCTCTCTCCCCTAGGGTTTCATCCTTGAGGCCTTGCCATAGCAACACCTCAAGGTCTAATCCTCTCGTCCTTAAGTTTTACACTTTCACTTGATCCTTCAACTTTTGTGTCCTCTTCTTTTGACTCCATCTACCCTAATAAGGAACTGATCTAAAGGCC
>ML817272.1:153046-167187 GCA_009831015.1 Picea engelmannii
CTCTGAAGAAGACATGCTTGCCCCGTGGCAAGGCCTTGGTGAGAATATCTGCTACCTGATCATCTGTAGATATATACTGCAACTGAACTGCCCCTCTCTGAACCCAGTCACGAATGAAGTGGTACCTGATCTCAATATGCTTCTACCGATCATGAAACACTGGATTCTCAGAGAGTTTTATGCAACTCTGATTATCACAATGAATGACAGTCGGAGACACCTCCTGACCGAATAAACCAACTAGCATCTTACGAAGCCAAATGGCCTCACAACTGGCCTGACTAGCCGCCATATACTCTGCCTCGACCAAACTCAAAGCAACTGACTTCTGCTTCCAGCTGAACCTGGAAACAAGTCCTAACCCCAAACTGAAGCAGCACCCTGAGGTGCTTTTCCTGGCAGCAGCACATCCTGCCCAGTCTGAATCTTTGTAGCTAACCAAACTGACTCCATCTCCCTTGACATAATCTAGGCCAAAGTCCACTGTCCCAGCAACATATCTCAAGATGTGTTTTGCCCCAACCATGTGAACACTCCTCGGCTCAACCATGTACTGGCTGAGTGTGTTCACAGAAAAACATATATCTGGTTTGGTGTTAACCAGGTACATAAGTGAACCGATCAACTGCCTGTATACTGTGGCATCCACCAACTAGCTATCTGAAGCACTAAGCTTCTTCCAGTTGGTGATCATAGGTGTAGACATGGGTCTGCAGTCCTCCATCTAAAACCTGCTCAAAATCTTTGCTACATACTTCCCCTGCCCGCGAAATATGTGACCCTCCTCCAGCCATACCTCCATACCCAAAAAGTAGTGCATCAATCCGATATCACCCATCTCAAACTCTGATGCAAGTTCCAACTTGCACTCAGCTATGAGCACAGCAAGTTCAAAGTTCTTCAAATGTAGGATACTCCTTCCTTGTGTTCATGCTTGCGGCAAATGCATCCCATGTCTTGGGAAGACCATTGAGTACTATGTTTACCAATTCCTTCAATGAAATGATCTCTTCAATAGCTTGTAGTTGATCTCTTAACTAGGAAATTCTCACAAAGTATGATGTTATGATGTCATCATCATTCATCTTCATGTCACGGAGCTCATTCTTCAGACTCATTACTTGTCCAATGTTTTTTACTGAGAAGAGGTTTGTTAAGGCATCGTACATCTTCTTTGATGAGTCAAGATGGGAGATGTAGGGTATCAAGTGGTCTTTTATAGAGTCCACTATGATACTCATGGCATTGATGTCACTGTCTTTGAACTTTTCCATAACTGCAACGTTCTGCGGTTCTTTCTCTTTCCTTCTTCAAACTCTGGTTTCACGATATCCAGCACTTTATTCTTGGCAAGAATGAGGTCAATCCTTGTCTTCCACGCTTTGAAGTTAGAATCTCCATCTAACTTGTTTTCTGACTTCATAGAGTAAGTAATGGTTGCTTTGACTTGGTCAACCCTAGATTTGACCAAAAAACTCAAACTTGACATCTTGGCTTGCTGAGAGTACCAGGAGATATGCTAGGCTAGGGTGCACTGGTCTATCTAGAAATTAGGTCAATCCCTTCACTTAAGGTGCCTCAACGAGAGGATTAGGGTTTCTGCAACTACACCTGCTAGTAACCCTAGCGATAGTGCTTTGGTGACTGCTCTTGCTAGAAACCCTAGCGCCAGTTCTTCAACGAGCTTAATATCCTTATGTCTATGCTTCCTTCCAACGGTTAAACTGAATGAAGGAGGTGTGGGCCCATAACCTGTTAGAATATGAATGGATGTGCTCGTTTTACCATCGACAATATCACTATTGTCACCCAACCATAGGCCGAAGCCACCCTCCGAGCACCTTGACTGAGAATCATTCCGAAAGCAAACCCTAGGCAAGATAGCCAAATAAAGGGTAGCGCACCTTTCCCCAAGGATAGCGCATCAAACAAGAGCTGATCAGATAGTCCAAACCCTAACCAAGAGATACTCCAAGCCAAAGCGTAATCTGCTAGCTGCAGCAACTGCGATGGCAACTCTCCTTCAAACCTGCGCACAAATTGGGCAACTGCAGTGCGCACAAGTGTTGCTCTGCAATTCGGAGAATGCCTGCCGGAATGAAGATTGGCCTCCTGTATTTATACTAGTTCTGGCTAACTGCCTGGGCCGATTTCTCATTCTGGGTATTTGTCTGTTCAGTATATATTATTTCTTCTGGCCAACTTCTTCTCTTGGAGGCTAATAACCTAATACAAATTATCCTCTTGAGCCGACATGTCTTCTAGGGTTATTGGCCAACTCATTAGGGTTTATTTTTGCTTCTCGGAATATTCTATCCTTGTCAGGTTTACACGTGGAGGTAAATACCTCCCGCATCTACCATAATATCAACACAACCAACTTCTGGGCTTGGAAGGCTAGGGTTCTCCTTCTATTGGAAGAAAATGACCTCAAGGAGTATGTTGAGGGTGTCGTTGCAACTCCTACCGATCTGCAAGAATTGACAACACACAAGAAGAAGGAAGTGAAGGCCAAGCGGGTGTTGCTAGAATCCATGAAGGATCACCTGATTCCTCACATCTCTGAGAAGACCACTGCCAAGGAGATGTGTGATGCTTTAGTAGGTCTATACCAAAACAAGAATATTGGCACGAAGTTGCATTTGAAGCACCAACTTCAATTGTCAAGATGTCCAGTGAGGACACAGTCATGAGATACTTTATGAAGATTACTCAGATCCGAGATCAACTTGCAACAATCAGGAAGACAGTTGAGGATGCTAAGGTTGGTGAATGTAGCATTGAGAGGTCTTCCCAGGTCTTGGGAACAATTTGTGCAGGGGATATGTGCACGAGAGACGTTGCCAACCTTTGATAGATTATGGACAGATTGTATCCACGAGGAGACTCGGTTAGTGTCCAGGGATGGCATGGATGGTATAGTGAAGAGTCACAGTGATGAGTACCAGGCCCTTGCAGCCCGCACTAGGAAGGGCGAAAGAGATTCTCCAAGTAGAAGAGGTTCTCCTGGGAGAAGAGTTTCTCTTGAGAGACAAGCATCTCTAGAGCTGAGACGGAAGAAGGATCTTAGTAAGATCAAATATTTTGAGTGTCATGACTTTGGCCACTATGCTTCACAGTGTTCACACCGAAAGGGAAGGGGAAGAAGGTAGCAGACATCGTAACAAAGGTTGATGAGGTTGCAGACATGTTCTAGAGGGAAATCTTGTTGGTCTCCACCCTTTTAGATAGAGTTTCCAGCATCGAGACTTGTTTGGTAGATAGTGGAGCATCTTGCCATATGATAGGTGCACAAGAGTTATTTGACACTTTCACAGAGGTTGGCTCTGACTTGTGTGTAGAGCTTGGTACGGGAGCCAACTATGCAATATGAGGATTTGGTACAGTATCGTTCTAATTGAAGTCAGGAGAGTTGAGGGTGTCAAATGTGTTATGGGTGCCAGAACTCGGGAGGAGTGTCCTCTCAATCTTGAAGATTGAGAGGAAGGGCTAACACATATTATTTCGAGATGGACAGGTGTTTTTTGTGCCCAAACCATCCACCTTCAGATCAGTAGTGGTTCTTGGAGTTAAGGAGGGAAACCTATATAGGTTGAGGGGCCATCCTATGAGAGTTGTGGCCAACAGTAACAGAGAGACATATGAGGAGGACTAGGTGGCTCCACCAGTGGTGAGGCAAGTAGTTCCACAAGTAGTGAGGCAGGTGGCCCCACCAATAGCACTGGTTCAGAGGGAGAAGGTAGCTCCACCAGTGATGAGGCAAGTACCCCCACCAGTAGTGTCGACTCAGAGGGAGCCAGAGTTCAGAGGGAGTCAACCCTCACAATCTAGTAGGGAGGAGCAGCCTCCCATAATTGTTCAAAGATGGTTGGACTTTAGGGGGAGTGAACAGGCTTAGAGGGATCATCACTCATCCAGAGGGAGTCTACATTCAAGTACAGGTGGAAGAGAGGAGTCTTCCAAGCAGGTTTCATGGGTAGAGGAGGCCAAACATGAGGTTCAGAGGCAGGAGACTTCTAGGGCATGTGAGACCTCCATGGAGGATCCATTTGTTTCAACAAGTTTTTCTACACTGATAGATGCAGCAGATTGGACAACATAATTTGCCTCAATGACAAAGGGAGCAGTCAGTCAAGAGGATTGGAGTGCAATTGTGTTGGATCCAGTACAAGAGACAAAGCTACTTCCAGTATGGGAGACAAAGGTACATCCAAATGATGGTGGATGGGATACTTTCCTCGCTAAGAGGGAGTGTTGATGATATTGTAGCTTCGGGAGGTATTCCCACTAGAGGCCAAGGTGTCATGCATGTGGGAATCTTCGTTGGCACCAAATTAGCCTTTCATTTCAGTGAAATCAACCTTAGGATGAGGCTAGGGCCTCATGGGAAAGTTGATGGGCTTTGTGGGCTTGTGTAGGGCTTTCACACCTACAAAGAAGAATAAAATATTTTAATTAATTGTTGAGTTTAAAAGGGGTGCCTAAACTCACTCATTGGACTTCTATATAAAGGAGAGAGGTCATTGTGACATTTGATCATTGTGCATAATGGAGTTAGCATAAGTGAAAGTGCACTTGTGCTAGGAGCTTGGAAATTGCAGCAAGGGAAATTTTGCATTGTGGCAAATCTGGCCTAGGGTTTGGAGGAGGATTTTTTGTTTTTTTTCATAGCCAAGGAAGTCTTCTTTTCCAGCCAAGGAGGACACATGTGTGAGGTCACATGTGTGAAGGAGAAGGAGAGGCAGCAGGCTGCATGTGTTGAAGGAATAGTACAGCCACACGTGTAAGCAGAAAACTGTATGGGCAGGTCGTACACAGGTCCACACATGTGAGCAGGAAGGTACAACAGATCCGCACACGTGGAGTGGCAGAACAGTTTGCACGTGTGAGTATCTTGGGCAGGTACAGAAGTCCGTACTGCTGACATCAGTCGCCATACGGCTGATGTCAGCGAATGTACAGGTGGCAACTAGCCGATTTGCAGGAAGAGGTGATTTCTGGGTATTTTGTTGAGGTTGTATTTTACTGATTTTTCTGGTTATTGAGAGAACAAGGTTGTCCTCAGATCTGGTGAAATTCTATTGGCTGAGAGGGCTGGTTTTGCTCTCAGAATTTTTGTATTTGGCAAGGTTACAAAACAAGAATTTTGTCTCTTGTGTATTGATGATTCATATCTGATCTTGTTGTTTCCACTGCATAAGATTTCAGTGAATAATTTTCAGAGTAAAATTGTTCAATGATAACAGCTAGGGTTTTACTGTTAGCTCATTGGGAATCAATTTTCAGATCTGAAAATTGGTCACATAAGGTTGCATGTGAAAATTGACAATATCATCCTCCTTTTCAAATCATTTCCAAGGTTGGGAGTTTAGTTTCTGGATGTATGTCTGTTTCAATTCCAAAACCAGGTGGACAGGTGGGTGATCTGCATGTGGATAAATCTGTGCCTTTGGGTTTCTTTTTATGGTGCTTGGCAACGTATTCCTGATTTTAGCAGTCCAGGTGGGATGCTGTTTATTTCAGATTTCACAATTCATCCACATCAAGGCAGGTTTAGGTCTGGGTTCAAATAACTTTGCAGAATTCCAAGTTTTAAAGCTTCTATTAAAATGTGCAAAGGATTGGAACATATCAAGGTTACAGGTGTATGGTGATTCCTTATTGGTCATAAACTGGAGGAAGAGGTCTGGGCACTTGCATAATGTAAATATCAGGCCTTTGGGCAATTTGCTGTTGGAAATTGCTGGCTCTTTTGAGCACATTTCTTTCGCACATGTTTATAGAGAATTGAATCAGGATGACGATAAGTTGTCGAAGGAAGGACAGCACTTGCCTAAAGGTCACATCTATTGGAAAGAAGTTAATGCTGGCGATTCAGTCTGCTTCTTTACAACTCTTGTAGTTGGTTTGGTTTCATTAGTTCTCCTTGTTCGTGTCCTATTTTCTGTATATTTTTTATCTGCTTTCCCAGCAAGCTTTAATTCATCCAGGATGGAGATGATCTCTCTGTTGGGACTGAAATATATTTTTAGAGTGGTTTAGTTTGTGTTTATGGATGGGAAGATATGTAATGTTTTGGCTGGTACAGGCCATAGGAAGAACTTAGTATGCAAGATTTGTGTCTCATTTTTGGCATCTGAAGCATGTAATTTTCATTCAAACTTGAATAAAAATTATGATTTTTTTCTTGGAAAAAAAAGACAAGAAGTTGCATGCTGAAGCAGGGACACAAATTTACAAATAATTCAACTACCACCAATCAATCTACACATTGAAGAAGTTAGCCAGCCCTAACAAGTTGACATAGAAGTCTGTGAGCAAATAAAATAACTGGTCAAGGTGCGAACACTATAAGCAGTATTGCCATGATGAAGAAAATCTTCTATACTTGCATCAAAAGAAGAAACTGAAAAAGTCCTTACAGGCACGAGTAGTCAAACAGCTGACTAAGATATACTGACTTGAAACGAAGCATCCATTTCCTCTACCAAAGAATTATTATGGAAACTACAACAATTAAATTCACTCTCCTATGCAGGTAAAGAATCAATTATAAAAAAGGTTATGCGCATCCTACTGCCAATACGGTAATCTTTATGAGTTGACCAAGTGTCCAATCAAATATGAACAAGTTGAGAATTACCATAGACCAAACAATGTTTGTACAAAATAAATGCCAATGATCTTTTTGATTTTATGTTGATGTATTTAGCATCGGACAGGTACTTCCACATTGTCGATGAATGCAGCTATGTGAGACATTCTCCAGCTTACAAACCTGTGAGGTGTGGATCATTGCAGCTATGTGAAGTCTTTCTCTCATCTTACAAACCTGAGAGAAAGCCCCTAAGAAGGGTATGTGGTTCCTACCTGAGACAGAGCTAAGAACGTAGAGATGACCTCCTCCATTCAGAGAGTGAGAAGAACTCCAGATAATTATCCAGTGGGAAAGGCGATATGTTGAGTTGGACATGCCTGTGGCTGAGCACAAGGTGAACATGTGAAATCCCAAAGTGTTGGGTGCATCGTCATGTGAATAGAAATGAAGATGATGTATTAGCCTCCTCTGAGCAACAGAGTTGACGAGAAGACTCCAAATGATTCTCCTGTGTGAGGAAGTGAGAAAGCAGATCTGTAGAGTGGACGTGCCTGTGGACGAGCACAGGTGAACGTGTGAAGATCTGGTTCTTCTGTGTAATGCAGTGAACCAGTGACATGACATCCCTATGGACGTGCCCTTAGTGGATGAGCACTAGTGGGTGTATCAGATCCTTTGCTATATGTTGTTCAAGAGTCAGACCTGCCTGTAACCCTAATTGTTATGTAAAGGGTACAAATCGGCCCCACCTTAATGTGATTAATAATAAATGTAAAAGATAATTAATATGGTTAATAATAATAAATTATATAGTGGCTTAGAGAGGTCGGCCCTGTTGGGCCAATAGATGCCTTTGTTGATTGAACAAGTCTAATATAAGTAAGGGATGATTTCCCATTGTGGAATCATATCTTTCTTGTGAGTTTGAAAATTTCAGCAAGTACATTTCTTTGGCAAAAGGTGCACACCTCTCTTGGGCGCTAGAGTTCTAGGGTTTGAGCACCCTCTTGTGTGCTAGGTCTTTCTTGATGGTAAAAGTCTTTCTTTTAAAGATTATAGCAAAGGATTTGGCTGGGTTTTCTTCCCTTGTTGAGAAGGGTTTCCCAGGATACATTTTGTGTTCTTGTGCATGGTGGTTCTTCTTGTGATCTTGGTTGCTGCAACATTTATGGTTATGGTTAAATGATAAAATGGAATGAACTTCATGCTTAACCTAATGCTTATGAAAAATCAACATGGTATCAGAGCATAGGTCTTGAAGAACCCATTGCACAAGCATCTACCAGTCTCCTCTCTTTTCTGCAGAACCATACAACCCTCCTAGGGTTTCCAGAAAATCTATACGACCTTCGTTTATGAGGTGTTTCAGCCCTTAAACACTTCAACGTTGGGGCAAATTTTGGCATAGGAGAGTACGGCCTCCTCCAACGCATCTCCAGAGACTCTTAGAGTGACATTCCGAGCATTTTGAATTTTTGGCCCTAGGGTTTCGCTAAATTCTGCAGAAATTTCATAATTAGGGTTTCTGCAAACTCATTGAAGGAGCTCTTCAGCTCACCGGTATTCTCCTATCTTTCAAAGGCTTATTGTTGGCAGTCATAAGTCCAATAAAACCTAAAAGTGCTAGCCTAGCCTAGCCGTTAGGTTTTCTAGCCTAGTTGACAAAGGGTTGTGAAGAATCTAAAATTATGATGAACAAAAACTATGATAGAAGATAAGCTTGATGGATCAAGCAAAGTTCTTGGAAGACAAGACTTCAGAGGAAGACTTATTATGGGTAATATAAAAGGGTTTACCAGAGACAGCTATCAATGGATGGAAGGAAGATGACGTCAAGACAAGGAAGCAAATCACTTACTCAAGCCCTTACATTGAAGGGCCAGCTTCAAAATAACAAAGATGACACAATGACTATCTTCATCATAAAGATCTCAGAGAATAGAAATCAACCAAGAGCCATTGGAGAAATCATATCAGCATCCTCAGGTATGCACTTGTATATATTATTTGTATCATTGTCATGAGGGTAATTGCAGAACGAAGGAACCTTTTGCTGAAGTCATGGATCCAAAAGGATCTCAGTGCATTCAGAGGAACGACACACTTGAAGTGAAGACTCCAGGTTTGATTGTTGTAATTGTCATTCCTCTAAACCATATTTCTAAAGCTTGCTACATTACAAGTAGGTATTGTAGATGGGACAAAAACCCTTAAATTGTTTTGAATCTAGAGATGTACTCATTATTCTCCTTTAGGAGATATTCTTGCTTTGGTTCCTCTTGTTTTCTTGTTCCAGATAGGTTAAGAATAAAAGAAGATGCTTATCCTTCAGAGGGAGTCACTTGACTTAAAGGGAGTCAAAACTATTTGAGAAAGAGGAAGAATAGAACCATCATTGAGACAACCAATACAATAATGCATGATCAGAATCTTTATAGGATTCCATGGGCAGAAGCATGCATGACACACTGTATGTGCAGAACAAGAGTCTTCACCAGACTTTAAAAAACATAACTCCCAAAGAAGTCTTCACTAGAATGAAGTCTGAGATTGAACACTTCAAGTTATTTGGGTGCCCAGTGTATTTTCATGTACCCAAAGAAAAGAAGTCCAAGCTAGATCCTTTAGAAAGAAAGGATACAATGAATCTTCAAAGACATTCCAGATCGACATCCCTAGTCAGAGACAGATTGAAGACAAGCAGAGACGTCGTCCTTGAAGAAGAAATAGTCTTTCAAAGACCCAGAGAATCTCAGATGGAGATTGACAGTGAGACAATACCTTCTCCCCCTTCAACAGTTCAGAGGGAGACAGACATTACTTCATGTTATCCAGTTTCTCCAGTTGATATGTTCAGAGATATTGTAGTAGGGCATAAAATGCCTACCTAGACTCACTCTGCAAGAGGCAGAGAAACATACAAGCCTCTCAAGGCACATTCCAAGAAAGCAAAAGAGATTTTCGAGCTATCCTCCAGTCATGAGCCACTTCATTGATGCTGAGACTCCTTGTCTTAGAGAAGCAACAAGAGAACCAGTATGGAAAAATGTCATAACAGAAGAATATCAGTAAATCTTAAAAGAATGATGCATAAGATATTATTCAAGGACCAGAAAGGGAAGTCTATGGTAAAGCATGCAGCTGATGAAAGTGTCAAGAAATACAAAACGAGATCTATAGCCAGAGGTTTCTCACAAACAGAGGGAGTTGTCTATGATGAGACACTTGATCCAGTGAACCCAATACACTTCCATCCATGAGTTGGAAACTATACCAGATAGATAGATTCTTGATAAGTTTGGATTTCAACAAGAGTGTTGTTGATCCAAACCTATATCATTATAGTGTTGGTGATGAGAGCCTGATCCTGATGACTTATTCAAAAAGCGTCGTTGTTACAAGTAATCCTTCATTTCTAAATTCGAGATGAAGAATTTGAGTATGATGCACTACTTCTTGGGACAAGAAGTATGACAGATGACCGATAAGATTTTCCTGAGTCAAGGAAAATATACAATGAAAATATTAAAGAAGTACAATATAACAGATTGCAAAATCCACCGTGATTGATTTAAAGAAGAAGATTGATGATGATTCAGGCGAGACTGATCCACAGTCGATTGGATTACTAATGTATCTGGTCAACACCAGACTTGATTCATGCCATGCAATGAATGTGCCTAGTCATTTCATGAGTCAACCAAGACAGACTCACTAGACAACAACAAAACATGTACTGAGATATATACGAAGCACAGTTGGATATGGCCTAAGATATGCCTCCAGTATAAACTTGAGTTTGCAGGATATGCCGATTCAGATTGAGCAGAAAGTACAGTGAACCGGATAAGCACATCCGACTAATGTTCTATCGTGAAGTTTTCCATGGTTTCATAATGCAGCAGAAAACAAAACTTTGTAGCCTTGAGTACCACAGAGGCAGAGTATATAAGCATCAAGTGTGCAAAGCAATGTGGCTTCACAGGCTTCTGACAGATTTACTTGATCATGAGATGGATCTATGATGATAACCAAGAGTTGTGAGTAAAGCTCCTTGAGAACCTAGTGTTTCCCGATGGATCGAAATACGATGAGATGAAATATCCTTATTTCAGAGATATGATGCAGAGGAAAATCGTACACATGCAGTACCTTCCTACACATGAGCAGATTGAAGATATCTTCACCAACTTAACTTCGTGAAGAATGGCTCCTTAGTTGAGAGGGAGTGTCGATAACTCCAGCCAAGACAAAATTCAAAATACATCCGTGTCAGACTTGGCATGATAAAGAGTGCCTCCCTAGCTGAGAGGGAGTGTTGATGAATGCAGTTGTGTGAGACATTCTCCAGCTTACAAACTTGTGAGATGTGGATCATTGCAGCTATGTGAAGTCTTTCTCTCAGCTTACAAACCTTAGAGAAAGCCCCTAAGAAGGGTACGTGGTTCATGCCTGAGACAGAGCTAGGAATGTAGAGATCACCTCCTCCATTTAGAGAGTGAGAAGAACTCCAGATAATTATCTAGTGGGAAAGGTGATCTATTGAGTTGGACGTGCCTGTGGCTGAGCACAAGGTGAACGTGTGAAATCCCAAAGTGTTGGGTGCATCGTCATGTGAACAGAAATGAAGATGATGTATTAGCCTCCTTTGAGCAATAGAGTTGACGAGAAGACTCCAGATGATTCTCCTGTGTGAGGCGGTGAGAAAGCATATATGTAGAGTGGACGTGCCTGTGGACAAGCACAGGTGAAAGTGTGAAGAACTGGTTCTTAAGTGTAATGCAGTGAACCAGTGACATGACATCCCTATGGATGTGCCCCTAGTGGATGAGCACTAGTGGGTGTATCAGATCCTTTGCTATATGTTGTTCAAGAGTCAGACCTACCTGTAACCCTAATTGTTATGTAAAGGGTAGAGGTCGGCCCCACCTTAATGTGATTAATAATAAATGTAAAAGATAATTAATATGGCTAATATTAATTATTATAATAATAATAATAATAATAAATTATATAGTGACTTAGAGAGGTTGGCCCTGTTGGGCCAATAGACGCCTTTGTTGATTGAACAAGTCTAATATAAGTAAGGGATGATTCCCCATTGTGGAATCATATCTTTCTTGTGAGTTTGGAAATTTCAGCAAGTACACTTCTTTGGCAAAAGGTGCACACCTCTCTTGGGCGCTAGAGTTCTAGGGTTTGAGCACCCTCTTGTGTGCTAGGTCTTTCTTGGTGGTAAAGGTCCTTCTCTTGAAGATTATAGCAAAGGATTTGACTAGGTTTTCTTCCCTTGTTGAGAAGGGTTTCCCAGGATACATTTTGTGTTCTTGTGCATGGTGGTTCTTCTTGTGATCTTGGTTGCTGCAACATTTATGGTTATGGTTAAATGATAAAATGGAATGAAATTCATGCTTAACCTAATTCTTATGAAAAATCAACACACATAGGATCAATGTCTAGCATGTTGAAGTCATCCTTGTAACCTCTCAGAACCTTAGGAGTTCACTTTATGTGTCAATAATTAAAGTCAATGCACTTTTAGATTAATGTGAGATTAATTAAATTAGATGCCTAAGTTATTTGGCATTATTAACTTACGTGGGTTAATTAAATCCTAACTGTTAGATTTAAAGAGAAGGGGAGATCTAATCTCAGCCCTTGATCACTTTGGAGAAGATCTAGCGTTTTGGATTTAGGTTTAACTCAATGCAATAAAAGGCAACCTAGGTGAGAGGATGAGACACACACAAAGTGAGGAGATCTCGTTAAGTAGGTGAAGAGAGTTCATCCAAGTGTGAGTGGGCAAGGCTGAGGAAAGGTGTTGAGGGGCAGCATGAGAGATAGCAGCCAAGTAGGCTAGGCTATTGTTGCATTGTATTCCTTGGATGGGCCATTTTCCCAGGACAGGAGCCCAAGATTTATAATAATAAATCAACTCAGATCTAGTTTTCCCTTCGGGGTTTTTTCTAGGGGTGTTTAACCAAAAATCTTTGTGCAATGTATTTGGTTTCAGTTATTTATGCTTCCGCTAATATTCGGTTAAGTAACCTAGCTGTGTTGTTATTAAATGAAGTAATTTTATTTCAAAATAACGACCTAGTGCTAGGCTCAAATAAATTAACATAGTATCAAAGCCAGGTCTCTGACGGAACCAAGTTGCATTGAAGATTGTGATTTTTTGCAACGAGGAAAATTTAATTTCCCGGTTTGCAGTGTGCAGAAAATCTTATTGCAGGTCTACGGGTAAACTCAAAACATTTTTTTTTAAAGGGGCAGTCGTACAGTATGGTCGTTGTAAAACATCCGTTGTATGTCATACGCACTGTTGAAGTGACGGTTGTGTGGAAAAAAACCGTCGACAAAGAGAAATCGAGCTACTAGTTGTAGATCGGTCAACAGGAGAAAGAGATCCAGTCCACATGAGTTTACAGTGATTGTTGACTGAGATCAGGCCATATGGGAGCAGAGAAATTAACAGTTGAGTATGCAGCCATGGGTTGTTGCTAGGAAAGTCACGTGTGAGTGTGATCCGCCAGTTGGACAGTCCGCGTTGAGGAAATGCTAAATCAGGTCAATTGAAGGGAAGACGACAGACTGGTCTGAAGTCAACGGTGCGCAGAGATTGCAGGCTGTGAGGAGAGTCGGCTAAGAGATTGTAGAAACCAACGAGAGGTAAGGTGGGTCGAGCAAGGGTGGTCACGCAGAAGGGTGTGGATAGCGTGGAAGTAGCCGACAACTGCAGAGAGCAAGCCGCCAAGGCTACAACCAACTGCCAAAGGACAGTCAGTCCAGGCCATCGTACAAAGTCACCAGGCCACGCAAAAAGACAGCCCGCTGCCCAATCGGGGCCAAAATACTGAATCAGCCAGCGAGCAGAGGTCTGGGTAGCCCTGGGCAACAAGAGGGAATTCTGGGCAGCTCCTAGGCAACAAGAATAATTAGCTACGAAGCGCCCATAAAGGCTCCGAGCAACCCAAAAAAGTACCCGGGCAGCAGTAGAAGGCTGCAAGTTGCCCTAGGTAACGAATCCGGGTAGTGAGCAGTAGGTCTTGGTAGCTGAATTTGACCTTTTTAGCAAGTTGTGGAGATGGTTGCGTCTAGTTTGTGGTTTGAAGATAGGTTGGACGGGGTGTCCAAATACAGTCCTTGGAAGGAGAGGATCATGTTGGTGTTGATGGAGAATGACATCTGGGAGTTTTCCAACTTCATTATGGCCCCACTAGCAGATCTAAAAGATCTGGCCACCCATAAGCTAAAGGACGTGAAAACGAGAAGAATTATTCTAGACTGAGTGAAGGATCACTTGATCTATCATTTATCGGGAAAGACAACTACCGGGGACATGTGGGAGGCTCTGAAGAGCTTGTTTCAGAGCAAGAACGAAAAACGCAAAATGGTGCTGAGAGAGAAGCTCTAAGATATGAAGATGATAGGATCAGATATGGTGATGACTTATCTCACCCAGATCCGACAGGTTCGAGATGAATTGGCAACAATTGGAGAGACAACAGATGATTCAAAGTTGATGAGGACGACACTCAAA
>ML817273.1:24672-35251 GCA_009831015.1 Picea engelmannii
GAGTGTTCTTCAGGATCCGGAGATTGATCAGAGCTTGGATATTAGAGTTCACCATGACCCAGTTGAGCTCATAATGATGGAGGTATTTCAGCAAGTAGATGCTAAGAGTTTCGGATCTCATACATTCATGCTTGTTACTGTTGAAATACTATGCTATAAGTCCCAACTAGCCTTTAGTCAATTGGCACCCTTCAGTTATGGCTTCACCAACAAGTACTTCAAGGCGACTTTGGGTCATATGAGATTTCATGGTTGTTCCCTTGGAAAGTTGACTGTGCTAACCTTTCTCGTCGGACTGATCATCTAGTTGCATGGTTACATTGGTCCTTTGAGTATGATGATTTAATCATGGCATCTTGGAGGTAAAACTTTTGGGTTTAGGGTAGTTGTCTTTTCTTTCAGCATTATATTTTCATGTCTTTCTTTCTTGCTAATTTTTTACAGTTTCAAGACAACAATTTACTTTCCGTTGCAAGTCTCTTCCATTTCAGTATTTACTTTTCAGTCTTTGCATAGGTGTCGTTGATTTTATCCTAGTTATATCAGCATGTGGTCGAGTCTTGTGCGTCTTTCCTTTTTTTGAATAAATGGTTGTCCATAAATGTTATTCCTAGGTCAAAATTTCAATGTCTATCTTATGCATGTCGAGCCTTTGTGTCTATCATTAGAGTGAGCTTGGATGGGAGTTCCATTTGTCATTGTTCCCGAAGCATTGAGCCTTTAGGATGGGTAGTTTGAGGAGACATAGGAGTGTCTTGAGTCATCTTATGTCTTGTCTCCTCATCTCTTATCATTCAATCTTCTGCTTTGAGTCATTTGTCCCCCCCATCCAGCATAGGGATATGGTACTTGGTTCTTTCACCTTGATCTTCTTGAGTTATCACTTCGCGCTGAGGGAAGAGAGACATCATTGATGTTCTTTTCAGCAGGTCATCTTTTATCGACTTCAACACATCATCTACAGATGACCCAAAATTAGAGCACCTTAGTAGCTATTAGCCTCATTGGCGATTATTTCGCATCCGACAAGATTGAACATCATTGGGCCTTGATTGGATGATCCTTGTCACTGTTCGACTTCACAACATCTTTCATAGTGTCAGGTTGTGCTCGTACCTTAGGACCCGTTGACTATAGATTTTTAATGACAATAATCAGCAAACTGAATTTTTTGTCAAACACTTAGCAACCTAGAGATAACTGTCTTCATAAACTTCATAAATGCCTTCAACCCACATTCAGAAATTACCATAAGCAAAAATACACATTGCTAAGCAAAATATGCAGCGGAAATAAACATAGTGGACAACAACCCATAAAACTCAGAAATTTAGGCAAAAGCCAGGGAAAACCCCAATGTGGGGAAACCCAACGAGTGAGAGAGAGAGAGATATTATTATTCAGCGTCAGGAAAGTACAGAACAGCAACAAATACACATTTCCAGCCAAGGAAAATACCTCACAGAACCAAAATAGTCCCACTAAATTCTGCCTCGATTTTCATGCCAAATCCGTACTGTTGTACAACCCTCCCAGAAACGGCAGCTCCTTGAAAACATTGCCAACAGTCTATTGTACGGACTGTTCCGTACAGCCTAGAAACAACAAACAATCTACCTCAAAAAACATGCCCAAAACTGCCTCAATTTGCATGCCAAACCCGTACTGTTGTACGGATCCGTACAGTACGGCCTCTCACAGCAGAAAAATAACTTAGCCACAAAACATAAAATCTTTCCTTGGGATTTGTGCCCTAGCTCCCTTGGAAAATGTGCCCTCTTTGTTGCTCACTTTCCTCTCTCAAGCTTACTCAGAAAATCTCTCTCAATCTTCTCTCAATTGTGTCTTGCACACTACCCAATGCATTCTTTTATAAATCTGAAAATGACATTTTCCCTCCAAAGTGTCTTTTCACCTTCCCCAACCCTAAATCCAAAGGTGAAGATTAGATCTTGCCTTTTTCAAGATCAAGGGTCATGATCCATTCCCTCCAAAATGAATCACTTGAAATATTAAAGTGATTTCACTTTATGACATAAGTGCTTTATGAAATAAAGTCACTTTAAAAATAGAAGGTACACTTTATTAAAAAAGTCACTTTAATAAAAGAACCACTTAAAACAACTTTATAAAAACTCATTACAAAGTTAAGTGACTGGTAGTGTAAATATAAGATAACATCTGCATTCAAGACAAAACATGCGGAGTACCTCCCGAGCTAAAAAGCTAACACTCCCTCTTAGCAAGGGAAGTATTGGTTGCCACCACTATCATCTGGTTCCATCACACTGTGCTCTGTAGGAGCTCCCTCTGAACCTGGAGCCATCCTCAACACCTACACAGAACTCGAACTAGAAGATGTTCTCCTGGCAACATCCTGGAACCCTAAGCTCACTTCATCTTGAGCATTGGTTCGATCAACCTGGCTAAGCCTCCTGCTAGTGCTCAGAAGAGACTCGCTCTCTTCTCTCGGAATGCAAGACTGAAATCTTGGCGCCACCACAGTCTTAGAAGCCTCCTCACGCTCCTCATCCGACGTTGAATCATACACTGAAGGTTGTCCTCTCAACATATACAACCTATCCACCCGGTTACCGATCAATTGCAGCTCTACCGGGTCCACTCCATGCCTGTAGATAAAGACATGTTCCCTCTTGAACAATATACAATATCCTACATCCTCCAAGGTTGAGACTGAGAGCAAGTTAACCCTCAACCCTGGAACAAAGACAACTCCATCAAGCTCCAAGAGTCCCCCAAACTCGAGTTGGAATCTAACATTCCCAACTCCACATACAACTCTCGCCATACCACCTTCATTTACCACCTGTCGACAAGGACCAATCTCTGTGAAATCTAGGAATACTCGCCAAATTCCCGTCATGTGGCTAGAAGCTCTACTATCCACAATCCATCCGATATCACCTCCAAATCCTCCGTTGTCGACACTGGAAACTAGGGTCATCAAAGAAAATTCCTTGTCGTACTTTGAAGCAAAGTCCCCCATGGTCGTTGTAGCAGCTGTCTCAGGCCTCTCTAATTATGTCTTCTTCTTCCTCTCAGGACAACGAGAGGCAAGGTGCCCTAACTGGTTACAACAATAGCATCTAAATTTACTCAAGTCCCTTCTGAAACTTCCTTTCTTCTTGCTCTTTCCAGTAAGAGCAACATTCTCATCAACTCCATCTGTCTTTTGTTCACTGCTCTGAGATCTTTCTTGGATCTCCTCTTGAGTGAAATCATCCCACAGTCTGCGCCAATCTGGTAAGATGCTCACATCCCATCACACACTTCACGAAGACTTCCCATTCTTTGGTGAAGCCATTTAAGACTATCCTCACCAACTCAGAATCCGTAATGACCTCTCCAACATTTGTCAACTCATCTTTTACTTGAGCCACTAGGGTAAGATAAGAAGAGACACTCTCCTCCTTGCCCATCTTGGTATCATGCAACTTAGCCTTCAAGGCCATCTTCCGGTTCTCGTTCTTTGCCTCAAACAAGTTTTTAAGTTCATCCCACATCTCCTTGGCAATCTTTTCTCAACCAAGTGTGGGATAAGGTGATCCTTCACCCCATCCAGAATAATCCTATGAGCCTTGGCTTCCTTGACCTCATGCAATTCCAAAACAACGGGATTTGTTGTGGGAGCTGCCACAACAGAGTTGACATAGTTATAAATTTTGTTCTCCTTGAGAACAACTGACAATCGAACCTTCCACTGCAAATAGTTGGAAATGCCATCCAATCGATCCTCATGTCTAATGATTGTAGCCATATTCCCTTTCACAACTCAAGGAAAACAATCACACCCTTTTGCCCAAAAATCACACTTCCCACTGTCACTCAGAGACAAAGCTCTGATACCATGTAGATTTTTAATAACAAAAATCAGCAAACTGAAATTTTTGTCAAACACTTAGCAACCTAGAGATAATTGTCTTCATAAACTTCATAAATGCCTTAAACCCACATTCAGAAATTACCATAAGCAGAAATACACATTGCTAAGCAAAATATGCAGCGGAAATAAACACAGTGGACAGCAACCCATAAAACTCAGAAATTTAGGCAAAAGCCAGGGAAAACCCCAATGTGGGGAAACCCAACGAGAGAGAGAGATATATTATTATTCAGCTTCCGGAAAGTACAGAACAGCAGCAAATACACAGTTCCAGCCAAGGAAAATACCTCACAGCACCAAAACAGTCCCACTAAATTTTGCCTCGATTTTTGTGCCAAATCCGTACTGTTGTACGGCCCTCCCAGAAATGGCAGCTCCTCAAAAACAGTGCCAACAATCTGTTGTACGGACTGTTTTGTACGGCCCTGAAACAGTAAACAATCTGCCTCGAAAAACGTGCACAAAACTGCCTCAATTTCCATGCCAAATTTGTACTGTTGTACAGACTGTACGGATCCGAACAGTACGTCCTCTCACAGCAGAAAAATAACTCAGTCACGAAACATAAAATCTTTCCTTGGGATTTGTACCCTAGCTCCCTTGGAAAATGTGCCCTCTTTGCTGCTCACTTTCCTCTCTCAAGCTTACTCAAAAAATTTCTCTCAATCTTCTCTCAATTGTGTCTTGCACACTACCCAATGCATTCTTTTATAAATCTGAAAATGACATTTTCCCTCCAAAGTGTCTTTTCACCTTCCCCAACCCTAAATCTAAAGGCCAAGATTAGATCTTGCCTTTTTCAAGATCAAGGGTCATGATCCATTCCCTCCAAAATGAATCACTTGAAATATTAAAGTGATTTCACTTTATTACATAAGTGCTTTATGAAATAAAGTCACTTTAAAAATAGAAGGTACACTTTATTAAAAAAGTCACTTTAATAAAAGAACCACTTAAACCAACTTTATAAAAACTCATTACAAAGTTAAGTGACTGGTAGTGTAAATATAAGGTAACATCCGCATTCAAGACAAAACATGTGAAGTACCTCCCAAGCTAAAAAGCTAACATTGACATTATTGGTGGTGTTCCTTTGCACTTCACAAGTGTTTACATTATTGACATCTGATGAAGTGACTTGCTCCCTTGTGTCGACATCAGCACATTTACCACAGGGAGGAGTGTACATCATTGGGTGGTAGCAGGTAGCGGATTTGGATGGGACCCCTTGGTCTTCAGTTTTCAGTGGGAGGATTATATACTTTGACTCCATGGCCCATTGGACAAGGTTTGGTACTACAGGTCAGCTTACAGGTTGTTCTTCATCAGATTACAGGGCCTTTTTGACATACTTCCCCACAGTTACAGGGGTATTTTTGGTACACATTCCTTAGTTCATGGAGTGTCAGTTGATTATATGGACACATAGATTCTTATGGTTCTCCACATCCCACAGGGGGATCCCGTCACCTTGAGTCGCTATTGTTAACCCCTAGATTTTCACCCTTGAAAGTCTTGAGGGTTAAGAGCTACCATGTAGCACTTTGGTTGGCATACTCAGATTTTCCCAGGGTTTTAGCACTTATTTTGAGCAGAAGGATGGTTCACACACGAGGCAGGTACATGATCAATACAGGGTTACTTAGTTCAAGAGTCACAGTCTACTTGGTTTTTGTTATCCCCAAACCTAGGGATACCTAAGGAGATTATGTCTCGAGGCCCACATGTCCTAGACATGGAGTACCGAGAGCCATATTGACATGAGCCTAGCCCTGGAGGGCCCATCCTTCTTCTTCAGCGCCTCCATCCTGTCAGCAGCAGCATCCATCCCATCGGCCTAGTCATGAAGCAACAGTGGGTCTTGCTCCATGAGGTAATGAGTCCGGTTATCATGGTATGTGTCACTTTGATTCTCAAAAAAAATGAATATGTGCATTTAATTCTCTTTTTCTTCATGACATGTGCTTGGACTTTATGCCTTTTGACTTGTCCATACCTAAGGGGATGACAGAATGCCCTAGCAAGTTGGTTCCCTTAGGAGTGAGTTGCCACTTGGTGGGTTTATGAAAGGTCATCATCCATTGCCACCATACTTATCACTTTTCATCATCTTCCCTCTCATCTATCCCCTACATTGGTTCAGGCATTGGGTTTGCCAAGTTAAGGGTTGTACCTTGCCTTGTGGGAAGAAGGGGCTAAAGGCCCAGAGGGTAAATGTAGCTGGCAAAAGATAAAAGCCAAAAGATCAAAACCTTCAGATGCTTCGCCCAAGGATCCCCGACAAAGCAATAAAACGATTCTCAGTAAGAAAAAGGAGGGACCCATAAAATAAATAAACTCAAGACCTAGTTGGACGATAGGGGGTCTCATCACGAGCCAGGATATTACATCCATGGGCATGTAGCGGTATGACACTACCATTCAACTAGTCACCACGCTAGGGTAGTGGCTCTTGGTAGCATAGCCAAGAGAAAGGGGGTCTCATCACGAGCCAGCCTTCTCATCTCCGTGAAATGCTTGTGGGTAACATTGTCACCACTAGTCACCACGCCAGGGCAGTGTCCCCCGGCTATTCTCTTGAAAGAAAAAACAATAAGATAAAAAAGCAAAAAGGCATTGAATGGGCTAGGAAACATTTGCATCCATGATAAGGTGCAGCTCACCCTCTTCAGAGGCACCCATAGGTAAGCCCTACATTCCCTGTCATCACTACACCCCTTGCCCAAACATCCCCATACCATCTCATGCACTTACATGACCTAGATTGGTCTTCACCTGGAAACATCCCACATCTAAGGAGAACTAGCGCAATAGGACGTCCTGAAACCCTCTCCAAACGTGGCTTGTAGAATAGCATAACGTCTTTGAGCACTTGTCTGGGAAAGGGGAGTTTTATGCACATGTTTGGGTAACTTGATTATTAGATGTGATTGACATTGTTATGATCCCTGTGACTTATGAGCCCATGGAGGGCGTACTTGTTGTTGCTACAGGACCACGCCCGACGGACTAGTAAATGGGGAGATGATTAGCTCAGACCTCCATAGGGCTAAAAGCCCACCAAATGGATGTTGAGACCCCAGCCAGGGGCAAACATATACCAGAGGCTTGCACCGGAGAGAGAGGAGGACGTTCCACCAAAGACAGCTTGGCAGGACTGGACCCAAGGGGGTCTTGCCCTCCCACCATGATGTTGGCCCTTGAAGGCCCTTGACGTCATCATTCAAAGCCTTGACATCACCCAGTTGAGGTATCCAGCTTGAGGACAGCTTTGGTTGGCACGTGTGGCAGTTCCAGAGGGGTTTTGAGCCCCAACGTTTCACTTGGAGGGCTAACGTTCCAGCAACGAGGCTAACGTCACCCTAGGAGGGGCATGAGGTAACCCTAAAAAGCTAAAATTAGGGTTTTATTTGACAAATTTGTGTAAAATTGGATTTTTCATGTAAACTGGCCATGTCGGCCTTTTTGACCTAATTTTGTAATTAAAGGTCATTTTGATTGTATAAATAAGGGATTTGGCCCTTGTATTTTTTCATCATTCTTTCACTCACACAAGTGAGGTCTGAAATTCGGCCTCTTTAAGGCTTATTGGCTGAAATTAAGTGGTGCGCAACTCTTGGAGGAGGCTTATCTTGGTGTGTTTTGGCATTTTCTTCGTGGAAAGTCTTGAACTAGGGAATTTGCTAGATTATTCTTGGTGAATGTAAGTGAATTTCTGCAATTCTTCTTTCCTTTGAATGATTATAGTATCTTTACTTTGCATTTTACTAAGATTATGAAATTGCTAGCTTAAAACCCTAGGAGATTAAGCACATGTTATTGTCCTTGTCTCAATAGCTCTTCACCTACTAGATTTTGCTAGAAAACATATCCTTTGAAGCATGTGCTAGATCCCTACCATTGTAGCACTCTAGCATCATTTGCTTCATCAAGCCTTTATTTACCTCAAGCTTGAGCTAAAGAAGAAGGAAAACCGTTAGGGCCTAGGGTTACCCTCTTCCTAGTAGTCGTTTTCCTTCTAGGGTTTGTTGATTGAGGCCTTGAGTTACCAACACCTCAACCATCATCCCTCTTGTCCTTAATTCACACATTATCATTTATTTCTTTCAAGATTGTTGCTGCAAAAAGTGACTCCATTAGCCCTAAAGACATTGATCTAGACCTTATACTTGATTGATTGATGAGCACAACCCTTAGATCTTATACTTCAAGCTATTTACTAACCTTTCTTAACCCTTGATTAGACTAATCTATTAACATTCTTGTTGTTGTTACAAAACTAAGCTACAACCAATTATTACAGCAGTAAAAGCTCCTAAAAGCAATTACTAAAGTTGATTTTTACATTGCCTTATTAGCTTCTGACAAGTGCTAGCATATTGCTATTGTTAGATTATCATTTTGGGTCATTTTGAAGCTTATTTAAGGCATTGACTGTGAAGCCATCATCATATATACATTGTTGTTATAGATTTTTGTTTGCTTCATATTATATCAACTTATTGCTTTCATTGACAAGTCCAAGGTTTTATGAAGCACTAACATCAATTGTACTTGCAAAAATAGTGTTCTCTTGTTATCTTGTTCTGGGAAGGTACACTTGAGCATATCGTTGCTTCATTTTGTTAAACCTTTGGTACTTTCTGATCGGTGTGACTTGTGAGAGGGGACAATTTTTCTTGATACCTCAACTTTTGCCTTCTCAAACCCCCAAGTCATCGAGGACGTCTCCCCTGGGCTTTCATCCCTAAAGAGAAAGAGGTGTCTTATTAAGGTGACAATGATAGGACAACCTCTTGTTACGCCAATTTGCCATCCACTTGCCTTTCCCTTTTGGACAAGTACAAATTGCGTGATAACATTTTGGTGTCGTTGTCGGGAACACTGAGTCAATTCTCCTCAAAGACAACACTTTTCGGTAAGCCTTTCCTCAAAAGTATTTTACTTTACAAAGATTCCCTGGAGACTCCACTGAGGGTGATCCCCTCATCCCTTTGATAGTTTCAAGAAAATTATCTAGCGACTCCACTAACCTTTTCCAAGGTGCCACCTTACTCTCAATTCTGTGATATTTCCAAGTTATGAGATCATGGCACCCTGGGAACAAGTGTATCCGACTATTGATTTCAAAAGTTTTCAAGCATACCCGAATTATTTTGATACAAAATGGTCAAGCAACTCTCCAAGATTTGGAAGCATCCCAATTACTCACATTGTAGAATTCTTGAAGTATATAAGCGAGATAGAATTGGGAGGGGAGGATGTTCTGGAAAAATTATTCATACTTTCTCTACCATCCTTTTTGCAAGATTGGTTTAAGAGTTGTTGCGAAGATGGGGGTATTTCATCTTTCGTAGACCTCATTAGTAGGTTTATTGAGATTGTGAAACCACAATGCCTGACATATGAAGATGCCCTTAAGAATCTCGCAGTAGCCCTAGAGGATGAAGGATTCACCATTGAGATTGTGGGAGATCTCAGGGATGTGTACCTTACTCAATACCAAGAACCCTCTAATATAGAAGGAGAAATTTATGAAGAAAATTGTCAACCCCTTGAAGAGGAGCAAGATTTTTCCCATAATTCGATAGAATGCAGTGGAGATTTAACTAGAGAAGTGAATTATGAGGATGAAGCATTGGTAACCACTCCTCTATCCGATGATGCTCTCCAAGAAGGTGAAGAAGTAAAGGAACCCTTCGAAGTGTTAGCTCCTTCATTTTCCGATGAAGATGAAGAGATGAGTCTTAGTGAAGTACTGGACCCTCTTCCATTTGATGAAGTCATCCAAGCCAATGATGCTCCTACACAACAAGAAGTGAACACGGTAAGTTACCTCCCTTTCCAAGATTTTGATGATGCTTTGTTTTATGATTTGGAAAGAGAAGAGATACCAGAGGATCCCTTGGATGCATTAAATCCTTCATGTTATGATAAAGGTAGTGACATTGTTGATAATATTGATGAGTTCATACATGTTGGAAGGCATAAGTGGGATGTGATTGGTTCTAATGAAGATCTCATTTACGACGTTGAGGGTCATTACCAAAAGTTGCCTTTACAACTATCATATGAGGTTACTAATTTTGACAATTGGCAACAAGGAGATGGTGTGATTACAAACCTTTCTCAGACACCCAAGGATGACCTGGTGCTATATTCTCCTAGTGATTTTTGGTCATACCTTGAGGATTTTGATGATTATTCCTTTGAGCACTTGGATTTATTCCATGAAGAAGATTACCAACCAAGGTTGTGTTCAGCTTTTGATAGAGGTAAGTACTAAGGACATCTTTTTCCCCGAGAAGGATCCTTGTGATAATGTTTTCCAGCCCCCTTCGACTATTTTATCTTTCTATGTCATTAAAGGTGTAGTTGGGAAGTATGTCCTTCGTCTCAAGTTTCCTCTGAGGCAAACCCTAGAATTCAAGGGTAGGTTGAATACCTCAAGAAGAAGTCTGTCATCTCAATCTTTCAGCCTTCCCTTAAGAATTTGTCAGTCATCTTCTAGGTCCTTGTTGGTCCCTTCCCAAACCTCAGATTGTGAAGACGTACAAGGTAACCAACCTTCAGACTCTTTGAGTCGATCTATTGAACCTTTGATTTTTCACGATCCCTTTCTGAAATGGATTGAGCACTTTCCTAAAAGTGTGAATTGGCATGATTTTGTCCCTC
>ML817273.1:50360-72687 GCA_009831015.1 Picea engelmannii
AGTTAATCTCCGATTTATTTGATCAGATTCCAGAATCGACCATAATATATTGTGATAATCAGAGTTGTATAAGATTATCAGAACATCATGTGTTTCATGAAAGGTCGAAACACATTGAGATCAAATACTACTTTATTCGAGATAGAGTCCAGGAAGGAGAGGTAAAGCTCGAGTATATCCCCACTGATGAGCAGACAACAGATATCCTGACAAAACCTCTATCCAGAATAAAGTTTGCATATTTCCGAGAGAAGATGGGGATCGTGGAAATAACTCCCTTAGTTGAAAGGGAAGAAATGACTCTCCAGGTTGGGAGGGAGCACTGGAAATATTATTGAAAACATTTATTTTGTGATTGAAAAATAGTCCATCTCGGATAGATTCTTTCTTGTTCGGAAAGTGGATTGAGATTTATGACGGACAGTTATTTCCCATTGTGGTTAACATGGGAAATGGTCCAGATTGTTGATGTATCATAGACAGCGACTTTCCATTGTGGTTAACATGGGGAGTGGTCTAGGGCAGTCTCTCTTCTTGAGGGTTACTCAAGAAGACTGGCCCGCCTCACCGGACAGCGATTTCTCATTGTGGTTAACATGAGGAATGGTCTGTTTTGGAGGTTAATACAGGATAGTCTTTTCCTCTTGTGGTTAACAGAGGAAATGGTCCGGATAGTCATTCCTTAGGGTTTATACATTCTCTCCAGGGTGCACTTTGATTAGTGTAGGAAGAATGGCCCAGGGTGGGGAATGGTCCAGGCTCAGCAATCAGGGATAGACATTCCTTAGGGTTTATACATTCTCCCCAAGGTGCACTTTGATTAGTGTAGGAGGAATGGCCCAGGGTGAGGAATGGTCAAGGCTCAGAAATCAGAAACAATCATTCTTCCTTGTCTGAGAAGAATAGGGCAGATAGCCCATTGTTGATGTTCTATACTGAGGACAGATATTCTTTCAGATCTCACAAATGTGAGTGAAAGATTGGCCCAGATGGTTCAGTTTATTTTAACAATATTTTCTGTGCAAGTTGTCATCAGATGATTGTTATGGAGACTACCTGTCTCCAGACAGTAGAGATATACTACTGTCGTGGATATGTTCCACTGTTTGTGACTATGTGTCACGGTTTGAGTAGTTGTGTACTACTGTGGATAGACATAGTTGTGTTCTATCAATTGATATTGTACCAATTGTCATAGGAGATTATTCAGTTGGATAATAATGACGGTGCTCATGATACTACTAGTTGAATGGTATGTTTGTGCTCAAGACCATACCTCCCTAACTAGGAGGGAGTGTTGATATTATGGTAGCTTCGGGAGGTATGAACCTCTATTGTGACCTTTGACAAGATTAGAATGTTCCGGAAGGAAGCAAAGAAATGAAGGAAACCCTAGACAAGATGTCAGCTGCAGAAACATAATTAATATGAATTAATTAGTACCCAGAAGGAGAAGTCGGCCCCAATAAGTCTGCCAGAACCACTATAAATACAGGGCGCTAGTCTCTCATTTGACACACTTCTCAGCAGTTGCAGAAAGTCAGTTCTGCGCAGTGCAGTTGCAGTCTTGTGTGCAAATCCTGGAGAAGGTACTGCGCTAGCTTTTGGGTGGGACTATCTGATCAGCTTGGTTACTTCTTGCTTGGTGCATTAGCCCCTCTTGGATATTGGATTGCTACCAGGATTCTCTTCTCTGTCAAGGTCAAGGTGCTTGGAGGGTGGCTTCGGCCTATGGTTGGGTGACAAGGGTATTGTCAATGGTAAAACGAGCACAATCTTTTATATTCTAACAGCCTTGACTTATTTCATCAGTTTTTGCAGTAGCAGCATAGTGTCTCTCTCATTCTCTTCTCTCTTTCTCTAGTCTAGTGGCTCCTCTTTGAGCAAAGTAGTCATTGTATCGGTTGTAGGCTTGTCAAGTGTGGTGCAATCAGCTCTCTTGGAAGCTTTATCACTAAAGAAGTGTGTGTTTGTCATTCAAATCTCTTTTTTTGGTGGTATTATGGTAATTTTGTAATCTGATATGTCATTTTTTGACTATTTATCATGGTTAATTTCGATCGTTTTGAATAGTTTTCATCTTCTTTCCAGTCTATCTTCATTGTGCTAACCCTGCACATTCCCTCCAAGCGTATAAGATCGATTTTCTCACTGTTTTGGACCACTTTTTCATGTTGTCCAAGACAAAACAGCTTGCTGATTTTTTAATTTTAACGCAGAAATCAGACCTTAGATCAGCCAGTAAGGCGCTTCATTGTGCCTAGGGACTCCCCCATAGGCTAGTGAGCACTAGCCCAAACGGAGAGGGGTTTGGTCCGTGACAATTGGGGCCCTACTCCTTTAATTAGCCAAGTTTTTTACAGCTGTCATAATAGGTTTATCAGCGCAGATTGGAGGTAGAAATTTGTGCTAACAAGGCTCAACGCCCTCCTCTGAAATGACAAACGCTCCTCCAATGTAGGGTGTCCTCTCAAACAACCAACCAATCTACATGTGGCCAGCATGAAGAATGTCCCAAGCTATCTAAAGATCTCCAATGCTCCAAGGACGCATGTCATGCAAGCATCCAACTGAGGTCAAGCAACCACTAAGTAAGCCACCTCCAATGTGCAAGTCCATCACGAACCATCCAGAGGATTATCATACACCATGTACCCAAATCTCATGAAGCACCCCCAAACATGGTGTAAAGACTTTCGAAATAACCCTGAAAGCAACCAATTTCCCTTTCTCGACCTCACTACACCCTGGATCTCTTGCAGCACTTCAGGATGGAAGACTGCAAACCAGTGTGTACGCCTATTAATTCAGGGATGAATTTTTAGGTCAAGTGCCATTGTCGAGTATTTAATGCATCATTTTATCGATCTCTAGTTAGCAATCTGCTTTATCTTACACACTCTTGGCTAGATATCTCCTACGCAGTTGGTATATGTTCCCACTACATGCAAAAGCTTTGTGAGTCATTGGCAACCTGTTAAGTGTATATTGCTCTATCTTAAGGGCACCCTTCACATGGGCATTCTCTACTCAAATTGTGTTGACATTCATCTCCTTGGTTTTTTCTGATGTCAACTAAGCAGGTGATCTTGACAAGTGGCACTCTAACTCGAGATACTTGTTCTCTCTTGGTTATGGACCCGTTTGTTAGTGTTCCAAGAGGTAACAGGGCGTGGGTCTCTCCTCCATTGAACCCAACATAATAGTGCAGCTCATGTTGGGAAGCATCTTGCCTAGATATAGATGATACTTGATCAACCAAGTCTCACTCAACAGACTCCTTCCACCTTATTTTGCAACAATCAGAGTACCATTAAGCTTAATCACAATCTAGTGACTCATTTAGAAGTCCAAACACAATGAGGTTTGGATGCATTACATTCATCATCTCCATGCTCAAGGACAACTTGTGCCAGTATTTGTTCCTTCAGCGGATTATCTTGACGATATCTTCACCAAATCTCTTCCAGAGCCCACCTTCACCTGTTTACGAACATGTATCGGTATAAGTGAGCTACCATTAAAGGAGGAAACATGATGTATTGTAATGTCTTCTCTCCATGGTTCCCTGTTCAAATTAAGGAGGGATGTTGAGATCATGTGATTACTTTTCACGCAAGACAATGTGTCAATCCAGTGTATTGATTATAGCTTTATGGAGCCTACATATGGGACCTAACTAACCCATTTATTGCACTTTCTATATTTGACAAGGTCAACCTAGTCACCCTCTTGGAGCTAGCGCCCTAACCCGAAAGGATGTGTATAAATACAAAGATACACTCCTCATTTGTATCATCTCATTCAAGTGAATTAATGCATACTTTATGGGATATTTCTTGTTGTCTATAGTAAGGGCTATTATAAATCTGTTGGTTTGATGATTGGGTTAGGGTTTGTTGAAGAGATTTCGTAGATTACTATCTTCTTATGATTTCGATAAATCAAAGGTTTAACACTAAAAATTTTAACACATGGAAACAATGGATAATATTGATTTTTAGTATAGATGCCTTGATAGAATTGTGTTGGGAAAGGAAGTGTGAAGTGAAATAGATGACGAGTTTCACCCTGAGTATGGTGCAAGAAATCGAGAGCTCGTTATGTTGATCAAGCTCTTTGTGACCAATGATATGTTGCCCAAAGTACAAGATGGAGATGGCGCTTTCAAAATTTGGAGATTTCTAAGGAGCGTGCATGAAACATTACACAAAGGTAGAGAATTCCTCCCAAAGAGGATATTGTTTTCAATGAAGATGGAGAAATGTGACTCTCTTCAAGATCATTTATTAAAAATTAAATATATTTGACACGATAATAATAATGTTGAAGAGCCCGTTGTCATTGTTTGACAATTTTGTTGAAACATTGAACATTACGTCCAATGAAATATATCTGAGATTTGAGCAATTGAGCAATAAACCGTCTTAGAAGAATGGGTAGAAGAAGCAATTTGGTTGCAGCAGTGTGAATGGAGAATCAAAAGTGGTCTTAAAGCACAATTTCAGGGCAAAGGCACACATAAATATGGGCATAAATATGGAAGAAAAGAATTGATTCAAAAGATGCAAAACCTAGAAAAGGTATCGAATATTTTTACTATGGCGAGATAGGGCATAAGGTTAAGTTTTGTAGGAAACGATTGTGGGACAAAAAGCACTACCATTGGCCTTATTTCAAAGACCAATTTGAGAAGAAATAAGCCAATGTAGCCAAAACTAAAGAAGAAGAAGACTTGTATGGTTTTGTGGCTAGAAATAAAGTTGTTATTGGGAACAAGAAGAATTGGTATATTGATCCAAGTGAATCATGGCATTTTAGATCAGTGTATTAATATGGTAGAGGAGGAGAGAACCAACTTTGATTATGTTGTCTTGAGTGGCAGAGAATAATACAAAGTTGAAGGAAAGTAAAGTGTGCAGGTTTAGATGAAAGATAAGAAGTTGTCATTTAGGGATGTCTACTATGTCTCCTGTTTGCAGAAAGTTCCACTTTTCATTAGTTGGCTTATGAAGCCTAGCCCACACTTATATTTTTTCTTCGGCGTAATAGTTGTTTTATTGTTGAGAAAAAGAGCAAAAAGATGCTTGTTGTGGGTGTGGAAGTACAAGTTTTTTTTTTCAACAAGTGGACAGTGGAGAAGTTGATGGTTACAAGAGAGAACCTTGAGAAACGAAAAGCTGAGCAATAGATTCATTATGCTTTATCTATTGATTTTCATGAAGAGAAAAAAACCCTTAGGCAGGGTGAAGATGAACCAGGTGTGAAATGGTGCTTCCTCAGAGAAGCAAAAGAAAAAGTTTGATAGACTGACTCACCAATATGTGGAGGAGGTGAGTTCTATGAACAAGCCAAGTTCTACATCAATAGTGGAAAGGCTGACTATTCAGCCAACATTGGCTTTCATCGCACTAGTGAGTCAATGATCAAACAAAAAGTTGGTGACATGACTTGTTCTTCATCAACCTCACTAGATACAGTTCACTTCCATTGGCCGATTGAAGATTTCATTTTGAAGTGGGTTGCAAACATTTTTCTTAGTCCAAGATTTTGTTTTCATTTTGGAATGAACAACTCTCTGTAGTATGGCTGATCCAGCTACCCTTGCTTCCCCGATTCTGGATGGCATGGATTCTAATTCCCCTCACATCGGAGCGGGTACTAACAGATTGGGCAGATGACCCCAGAGAAACAGCTTTGGATTTCATCGGCATGGTGGGGAGATTGACAGAGAATAAAAACTAACCATTACAGGAAGGTGTTAGATATAATGGTCACACTTAAATTAGGCATACTTTTGCCATGTAATAAAGTCACAATAAATGAATTAGGTAGAGTCCTTTCTAATAAAGTGATGTAATCATGAGATAATAAATGCAGTCAGTAAAAGATTAGGTATTTACTATTCAGCAATTACGTACATGCTCCTTTCTCACTTACTACATATTGATATATTACATCACTCAATAATCAAGTAATTATCATTCTCTCTCTTTTACTTGTATGTGTATTTCATGTATACAATCTTGTGTATAAATCAAAGTATTAAAAACTGCAACCGGCATGAGAAACGATGAGGATCAGACCGATACCAAACTGGTTTCTAAACCAGTTACTAAAAAATACATAAAATATGAAAATTTAATAAAATACATAGTTATTCATGTACATCAATGTAAATCGAAACCATTAGACACCAAATATGCAAATAGAGGGGGGCCTCATTAATAACACTTACTTAGGATTTGGGAGGGGTGGGGCACTGTTTTTTCTTTTTTGGCACAGGTGTGTGAACCAGTCAAACCGGTCGAACTGCTCTGTCAACTGCTTGAACTGGTTTATGAACCAGTCGAACCAGTTTTTGAACCAGCCAGTTACCACACTCTATGGCCAGTTATTAAAAGACTAGTATAAATCTGACCGAGGATGGGAAAATGGCTCTTGCTTCATATTGCATCTCACTCTATGCAGTATTATCTTTCTATATCCCATCTTCTCACTCTGTAATTGACCAAATGAGCACCTAACATGATAGTACTCTCATGTTTGATTCCATATCCCAGAGACTTCAAGTTGAAATTATGTACATACATATGTCAGAAAGGCACTAAAGAAGGATACCAATGAATATGTGCTACAAGTCACTGGTTCCATGAAAACTTCTAAAAATGATTTTTCATCAGTATATGACAGTAATGCACTAATTTCAAGAAAACTTCTGATGCATTGGTGATGTGTCACTAAGTCATCTTGACACACATGATATGAACGAGCTGTCTTATTTACATTACATTGTGGAGTAACATCATGGACATAAGTACATCCATTACATGTAAAACTGCAACACAAGACAAATGTGAAAAGTGTATTGCACAATAGTATAGAGCACCCAAACACTAAATGAGCAAAACTCAGAGAAAATACCAAGAGCTTACCCCACAAAGAGGTACGGAAGCAGTTCCAGCATGTGGCCCCCCTAATGATATCATGTTGTAAACCTGTCCAAACATCAAATTTGTTTACATGGCTCCACGATGCAACAAGCAGAATAGTACTTTAAAAAAGAATAGCATAAATGGTAAACCCCAAGTTGCCTAAGAGAGAATGTAAACAACACCTTTCCCACTTGATAATAGAACGAACATAGCAATAAATTAATCTTACTCGTTTGATTTCAACAGAGAAGAGTAAGGAGTGATTATGGAAATTGACTCTTTATCTGAAGAACACTATTTAAATTCATCCTAGAGAGACCATGTATGCCTTTACATATCCAAATTGACTTATGAGAAATGTTTATGTGCCTTGGATTTTTATCTCATGTAAGTAATTAAAGGATGTTAAGGGGATTTGAAGGACCACCATGATTTTGCAAGTATTACAAGTGCAATTTGAACAAATAAAAAGAGCAACACTGCAGATTACACAAGAAATCTAATAGGTTTTTAGGCTTTTCGAGTTACTTTATATACTTTGGATCTTTCCATCTAGGAGATTTGAGTAAGGAAAAGCTGTCTACAAAACATTAGGAGAATGAATTTGAGCCATAGGATATAAGCCTAGCTGCAACCTGCTCCTATAAAATCTAAAGCAGTAATAGGTAAATGGAAAACCTAGATCCAATATCCAAGGAATCATGGAGTATTAAAGACACAAATGAAAATATATTACAAACAAAGGTCTACCCTGCAACCTGGGCCAACAATAAAAAACGTTTTACTAATATATAGTTGTCAAAAACTTAAAAAATGTGTTACCAATATATTCTCCTTTATTTCCTCTTTCCAATAGCATTTACCAATATATTCTCTATTTCCTCTTCCCAATAGCATTTATCAATATATTTTCCTTTATTTCCTCTTTCTGCAAATATTGTTGGCATCCTTCATTCAATTCATCCAAGTGAGAAAGATAATGGAAAACTGAATTAACTACTACCAATTATGGCTTCTTCAGGACTTTCACCCATGGTGTTAAGAAATTTGATTGCCAAGTACCAAGGCCTTGTTACCAGTAGGACACAAAGTGAATTTCGGATTGAACTAGTAGCTCAAACCAGCTCGGTACGGAACCTGTCACTAAACCGGTTAAAGGACCGATCCATCATCCTTTAGGGTCAAACCAGTGAAACTAGCCAGTTCCAATTCTGATTCAATCGGTTTTTAAAACACTGGTCTTGGCTAAGGTAATTGGAGGCCTTCTATTCGCACATCATTCACCTCCTTAATTCCAAGACCCATCGTGCACACAAGTTCAAGTTCATCTTTTCTTGTTCTAATTTTTGAACCTCTTTCATCCATGCTTGATTAAGGGATTGCATCTTGGTGAATCCATTGCCCTTCTTTATCCCTCTGAAAATTAAAAAGTTCTTGTTTAGTTCCATTCAATCCATCATGAATTTTATCCATCTACTCCATTTGTGTGCCCCTAATCCATCAATTTAAAAAGAATTTTTCAAATACTTCCCATGTCGAGTTCATTCCAGTGCCTTCATCAAGACTCATCCACCACTCTTGAGCTTCATCATAAAAACTAAAACCAATAAAAATAATTCTAGCATCTTCCTTTTCCATAGGATCAATGCCATCTTCATCTCCCCTAAACTAAGGCATAATTGCCATTAATCTTACTTGGGGTCTAACCAAAACCCTTAGATTTAAAATCCCCCAAACCTTATATAGTTGTTAAAAACATATAAACCTTTTACCAATATTTCTCCTTTATTTCCTCTTTTCAATAGCATTTACCAATATATTCTCCTTTATTTCCTCTTTCGAATAGCATTTATCAATATATTCTCCTTTATTTCCTCTTTCTGAAAATATTGTTGGCATCCTTCACTCAATTCATCCAAGTGAGAGGGGTAGTGGAAAATTGAATTAACTACTACCAACAAAGGCTTCTTCAAGGCTCTCGCCCATCATGGTAAGAAATTTTATTGGCAGACTGCAGTTAACAAGGCTTTATTCCCAGCAAGGCGAAAAGCGAATTTCCAATTGAACTGGTAGGGTGGATCAATTCCATATTGAACCAAGAAATTTGATTTCCAGGTATCGAGGCCTCATTCTCCGCAAGGTGCATAGTGAATTACTAGTTGAACTAGTGGGTCAGGCCAATTCGGTACAAAAGCCATCACCAAACCATTTCAAGGGCCAGTCCACCATCCTTGAGGATCAAACAAATGGAACCGACCAATTCCAATTCTGGTTCGGTTGATTTTTAAATCATTGGTCTTGGCTAAGGCAATTGAAGGTCTTCTCTTCTCACATCATTCACCTCCTTAATTCCAAGAGCCATTAAGCTCACAAGTTCACGTCTTCACACATTGTCTCAGCACAATCACTCTTACCAATCCAATCTCAAGTCCTCCCTACCAATATCCAATTATAGTCACCAACAAAACTAGGGTACTCCCTGCCCATCTCCAATTTGTGGTGGTCAATCAATTTGGCATCATGCCTACCAATTTCCAATTGTTGTCATCAAACAAACTCGAACTCTCCCGATTGTCAATTTCCAAATGCAACAATAGTGTGAAATGTTCAGAGTGAATCATCCCGAAGTTACAAGGTTGGAAATGACAACAAGACAATTAAATAAGAAACAATGTGTGAAGTTTGAACATGTAAATAAGAGAGAAAGAACAATCACAATATCTTTCATAAAAATACTAGAATTGGCATTGAAACTCTTATTCCAATTCAAGTTTTAGACACACATATAGACACATGATCAACAAAGACAAATGTATGGTATATACTATATAATGATTTTGCCTCCACTCATGATGATAAATACAATAAAAATAGGTGGCCTCTTTATACACATAGGTCTACATACATGATAGTTGAGGAAACAAAATATTTCACTAAGCTAAATAGGGCTTCCTAATGAGAACTTCCTAATGGTGTCTTCATATTAAAGATTGTTCGACAAAACAGGGTATTTCCACACAAGTTGAACACCTTAAGCAACCGCTCACAAAAATAGATCAAAGATCAGTACACTAGTGTATTACATCGTTAAAACCCTCAAAGAGGGAAACAGTCCACGGCCCCAGCCAACGCACGGGGTATTTCCACACAAATTGAACAGCTTAAGCAATTGCTCACACAAATAGATCAAAGATCAGTACACCAATGTATTACATGGTTAAAACCCTCAAAGAGAGAAACAGTCCAGGACCCCAGCCAATGCACCGAGAATTTCCACACAATTTGAACTTTGAACATCTTAAGCAACATCTCACACAAATAGATCAAAGATCAGTACACTAGTGTATTACATGGTTAAAACCCTCAAAGAGGGAAACAGGCCACAGCCCCAACCAATACGACCACTTGAGGCAATATATTAATGCAAAAGAAAATAATTTTACATGAGTTTCTCACAATCGATCTTCAACAAACGAGCCTTTGTGCTCTTTGAATAGAGATCATGGACCAATTGGGTGTTAAGCCATGGATCAATATAGTCATTAGTATCGAGGAAAATATGAACCATCGAATCACTTTATATCTAAAACATATCGTGTCCATCGAAATACATAACTAAATGCATACTAAGGAAACACACTTTACCATGTCAACTCATGGGTGTCTAAATGTCTTAACATCCCCCTTAAAAACAACTTGGGATAGGATTGAAGGATTTACAAAGGTGACACAATAGCAGAAGGAAGGAGGCATTAGAGCCTATCACCCCTTAATGACAACTTCCTGAACTCGTAACATAGATCGAAGTTTGGAAAAGTTCTCTTCTGTAAGAGACTTTGTGAAAATGTCTGCAACTTGATCATAAATAGGGCAAAAGAGCACTACGAGTACGCGATCATGAATAAGCTTTTTCATAAAGTGCATATGTAACTCAATGTGTTTGTTGCGTTGATGTTGAACTAGATCTTTGGCAAGCTTAATGGCACTCTAATTTTCACACCAAAGTGTGGTTGGATGTCGTTGTTGGAATCCAAATTTTGAAAGGATCTATCGAAGCCAAGCTTCTTGACTTCCATTAACTGTTGCTTGATACTTTGATTTTCTTGAAGAAAGAGCAAAAGCTTGTTGTTTCTTACAAGCCAAAGTGACGGGACCGGAACCAAGACTAAAAACATAACGTATAGTAGACTTTTGATCATCGGGGTCATTAGCCCAATTAGAATCAATGAAACCAACCAACAAAGGAGTCCCCCCTGAACTGTAACGTATCCCAAACTAAATTGTACCCCGAATATACCGAAGTCTCATTTTTTCTTGCTTTCCAATGGCTCTCATGGGGCCTTTGCATGTACCAGGAAATAAGAACAATAGCAAAGGAAGTATCCGGACAGCTATGAGTCAAGTATAAGAGAATATCAACCAATTGACGATACAAAGTGGCATCTACTTTAGGTGTAGTATAGGTGGTGGCAAGTTTGACTCTGGACTGGGAGGCAAATGGACTGGTTTACAATCTTCCATGTGAAAGTAGCAAAGAAGGTCACATGCATACGTAGTTGGGAAAGGGAAATTCCTTCCTTGATTTGCAATACTTGGAGGACTAGGAAATAATGCAAATAACCTAAGGTTGTCATTCAAATTTCTTCTTAAGGTTGGATTTCATAAGGTTTGGAAGTTTGGGGTCACTACCAGTGAGAATAAGATCATCAACATAAAGAACAAGTATTATGAGATGGTTTCCTACTTTCTTGGTATAGACATTAGGGTCAGAATGACATCAAGAAAAGTCGGTGTTAAGAAGAAAGTTATCCATTTCAGCATAGCAAGCCCGAGGAGCTTACTTAAGGCCATAGAGAGATTTCTTAAGGTGGCAAACGAGGCTGGAGTCATTTTGAACATAGCCAAGAGGTTGTTCCATGTCGATTTCTTCTTGCAAATCGCAATGCAAGAAGGTGGATATTATCTTCAAAATCAGGGTCAGCGATATTTTCCGATATTTTCATTCTTACAACATTGTTTTTCATTCTTACGACATTTTTCAATATTTTTCCCGATGTTGCCAATATTTTTGTTTTCAAACCCTCGGCAATATTTTGTCGATGCTTGTTATTCCCTAGCCTAGGGATAACTAAGGAGATTATGTCTCGAGGCCCATAGGTCCTAGACATGGAGTACCAAGAGCCATATTGATTTGAGCCTGGCCCTGGAGGGCCCATCCTTCTTCAACGCCTCCATCTTGTCAGCAGCAGCAACATCCATCCCATCGGCCTGGTCCTTCARTAGCAGTGGGTCTTGCTCCATGAGGTAATGAGTTCAGGTATCATGGTATGTGTTGCTCCTGGTAGGATACCTCAAAGAATAAGCCAACCCTTGCGGGTTGCTCCTGGTAGGATACCTCAAAGAATTATCAAATGGAGTCGCCACTTGGAGATTAAGCAATGTCTAACAACAAATCTTAAGTTGTGAAAAGTTAAAGGACAAGTTTATTACTTAGTTTTTTAAAGAATTAATTAAATTTTTTCAATTAACCAAGGATAAGAGACTTATCCCCGGCAACGGCGCCAAAGATGTTGTCATCCTTATACACACCTACAAACATGGAGAAGTCTCCAACCCACTGTCACCTCGATCTAGACCTCTTTCGTCTAGGCTCACTACTAGGGAAACCAAGGGGGGTAGACCATGTTATCGCACAGTTTGTAGTTAAGGTAAAGACAAATGAAGGGAAGGCAAACTGGCGTAACTGAGACTATCCCACCACAGTCACCTCAATGGGATAGCTCTTTCTGTTTAGGGAGGTAAGGCCCAAGGGAGACATCCCCAGTGACCTGGGGTTTTGAGAAGGCAAAGGCTTGAAAGGCTAAGTATAAATTACCCCTCACAAGTCACCACCAATCAGAAAGTCCCAGCTAATCAACCAATAAAGATGAGTAATAACCAAAAGGTGTACGTGCCCGAGACAAAGCAACAAAGAAACAATGCATATGCAAGATCACTTGCTTGGTTAGTACTTCATATAATCATGGACTTCTGATATAAAGCAATTGATAAACAATATTAATGAAGCAAGTCAACGATGTACAATGGCAATGATTATAATATGTCACTTCAAAATAGATGCTAATGGAAATCAATGTAACAATATCAACACTAGAAACAACGCCTTAGCCAATCATTCAATTGCTCTAAAGATAAATCAATGCTACAATGTATACAAATAACTCAGGTAGATGATAGCAGCAATAGGGTTAGTAGATGTTAGTCTAAGCTAGGGTTAGAAGTAGTTAATGATTGTTCAAGAACGTTTAGAAGTTGTATGTGATCAAGGGCACTCAACACTAGAAGTCTTAGATCAGTGCGTCATTAGGGCAAATGGAGTCAAAAATCACTGCAAAAGTTGGAGGGCCGTGATGATAGTGATAAAACTAAAGACAAGAGGGTTAGATGTTGAGGTGTTTCTAAGGCAAGGCCTCAACAATGGAACCCTAGGGGAGAAAGGCTCACTAAGGTGTAGAAACCCTAGGCCTTAATGCTTTCTCCTCCTTTAGTTTATTGGCAAGGTAAAAAAAACAGCGAACTTGAGTACAAATCGATAGGGCTAAAGAAAAGAGAGTTTGAAGATGAAGTGTTGCTAAGGCAAGGCTTCATCTATCAAACCCTAGGGGAAAACGGCTCACCAAGGTGTAGAAACCCTAGGCCTTGATGCATTTTCCTCCTTCTTAGCTCAATAACAAGTACAAAAACGGCTAGGCTAGAAGAGTAGAGGTAGAGTGTTGTTGTGGCAAGGCTCTATCTAACTTCAGCAAATCAAATGGCTCTTAATATTAGTAGGGACATGAGACAAGGACACCAACATGTGCTTGTCACCTAGGGTTTAAATCCAACAAATTATAGTAACAAAATGCAAGTAAGCAATACCATAACCATTCAATAAAGAAGTGTTGCGAAAATTTCACTTACATTTAACCAAGAAATCATGTAGCCATACCCTAGTTGTAAACCTTCCACCAAGAGAAATGCCAAAAATAGCCAAAGCAAGCCTCCTTCAACAAGTGCGCATCAATTTTCAGCCAAAAACCCTAGAGTAGGGTGCAAATTTCAGACCTCACTATGTGTGAGATGAAAGATGATGATCCAAAATGAGAGTTTTAGCTCTTTATTTATACAGTACAAATGACCTTAATTAAAATTTAGGTCATCAAAAGGCCGACAAGGCCAAAACACATAATAATATTGTTTTACACTAAAATGTCATTAATTAAAATCTAATCAACCAAAAACAAGACGTCATGCCCTTTCTAGGGTGACGTTAGCCCTTCTTAGGGCATCATTGGCCTCCTGGAGCAAAAAGTTAGCCCTCCTTGGGCTTCTCCAAGCTACCACACGTGCCATAACTGCCATGACTGCCTGCCAAAACGTCCACAATGTTGGATGACGTCATGGGCATCCTGGTGACGTCATGGGCCTCCCAAGGCCAACGTTCCAGTGGAGAAGGCACAACCCCCTTAGGTAAAGCTCTGCCAGGGTGCCTCTATGGAACATCCTCCTCTTCTTCGATGCAAACCCCTCTGTCCTGTCTCTGCCTCCTGTTGGGGTCTCAACATCCATCTGGTGGACTCTTCAACCCCATGGAGGTCCAAACTAATCATCTCCCCATGTGTACCTGTCCAATATGGTACATGTTCATCGAGTATGATCTTGCATATCAACAGATACGCCCTCCATGGGCTCACAAGTCACAGGGATCATAGCAATGTCAATCACATCCAATCATCAATTTTATTAAACATGTGCATAAAACCCCTTCTACCCAGTCTAGTGCTCAAAGACATTATACAAATCTGCAAGGCAAGTTTGGGAGAAGAGACAGGGCGTCCTATTGGGCTAGTGTCCACTGGAAATGAGATGTTTCCGAAAGAKATCAAATCCAAGTCATGTTAGATGGATGATGTGGATACGGGATGTCCTGACAATGGGTATAGTGATAACAAGGAAATGCAAGGCTTACCWGTGGGTGCCTTTGTAGAAGGCGAGCTGCACCTATCCTGGATGCAAATGTTTCCAAGCCCATTCATGCCTTTTATTCTTATTTATTTATTGTTTTTTCTTTCAAGAAGTTAATCAGGGGACACTGCCTTGGCGTGGTGACTAGTGGTGGCAATGTTACCCACAAGCACTTTCACGGAAATGAGAAGGTTGGCTTGTGATGAGACCCCCTCTCTCTTGGCCATGCAACCAAGAGCCACTACCCTGGCGTGGTGACCCGCTGCTAGTAGTGTCAAATCGCTACATGCCCATGGACCTAATAGGTTGGCTCATGATGAGACACCCTATCCTCTGACTAGGTCTTGTTTTTATTATTTTTATGAGTCCCTCTTATTTCTTGCTGAGAAGCTTTTTACTGCTTTCTTGAGGATCCCTGGGCGAAGCATCTCGAGGTTTTATTTTTTAGGCTTGTATCTTTTGCCAGTTGCTTTTACCTTCTAGGCCTTTAGCCCCTTCTTCCCACAAGGCAAGGTGCAACCCTTGAATGATTAGCCAACCCAATGCCCAAACCAATGAAATGGGATGGATGAGCGAGAAGTAAGAGGGAAAGTGGTAAAGTATGACGGGAGCGGACGATGACTTTTCAGAAATCCCCCCAGTGGCAACTCAAAACCTATGGGCACATGCTTGCTAGGGCATCATGTCATTCCCCCCAGACATGGTCAAGTGGATAAGTATAAGATCCAAGCACCCGTTAGAAACAAAAAGAATTAAATGCACATATTCAAAGGTTTTGAAGATCAGAGTGACACATACCATGATACCCGGACTCATTACCTCATGGAGCAAGAACCATCTCTAATACAGGACCAAGCCGAGGTGATGGATGTTGTTACTGTTGCTGACAAAGTGGAGGCGTTGAAAGGGAGAAAAGATGGGCCCTCCAGGGCCATGCTCAAGTCGATCTAGCTCTCGGTACTCCATGTCTAGGACTTGTGGGCCTCGAGACATAATCTCCTCGATTATCCCTAAAAGTGGGGGATAACAAACCCTATTAAACTACGTGAAGTATTATTGTTAAGGTTCTAGGAGTTAATTGAGTTATTAATTAATGAAACCCAACCCAATGACAAGCAACAAATGCAATGATGCAATTCTTTCAAATGACAGGCAAACCTTTATTTGTAAATCAACAATTAGACCAGTGCCTAAAGATTAATCAAAATTGATTTATTGAAATATATAACAAAGAAATACAGTTACACAAGAATGAAACAATGTTATGAAATATCTACACAATAAGTATGAGAAATAACTTTACACTTAGACCAATTATGTTCAAATAAATAAAGAATGCTTGAAATAAGAAATGTTTTGTAACAAGTATTCACATGAAAGAAATTTGCTTAAAAGTAAATTGCTTGAAAAGTAAAATTTGCTTGGAAAGTAAATTGCAAAACTTGAAAAGCAGATGTAGTGAAAAATGTGTAGGGTGATTTTAACAAGTTTTTATGTCTCTCTTGAGCTTAGGGGGATTAAGTGTGAGACTTGCAGTAATCCTAAGCTACATGACTACCCCTAGTCCTTATCCCTTCAACCAAAAGGAAGTGATGGCTGCTCAATAAGAAGAGAAAACAAGGTTCTTCCCTAGCTCCACAAGTCAAATCCAGAATGTTTGGGCGCTCAACAAGGACACATAGTGCCGTGAAACCGTCCCAGCTTCAACCCCTTCTAGCCTCCCAAGTCACATTTTTTGATGGTAGAAACAATAATAAATCGGGTGCCTAATTAATCTAGCCACTCAATCCTTTATCCTTTCTTAGTTACCCAATATCCACAAAGTGGCAAGGGGAAGGAATACAGGGCAAAAGGCAGGGCTCCAATTTGATTACTTTGCAAATTAAATGAAACTATCTAGCCTTCACGATATTGCATGGATGGAAAAGCCAAGCACTATGCAAGGTGTGGGCGAAATTAAATGGCAACCTCACAACTATGGCACAAGATGGAAGACAAGCCTACCGATTTTATGCCAAGGTGGGTAAATAAAAAAATAAAATAAACTAACCTAGCCACTCAACCTTCTCTTTGTGGGATAAGTGGGGCAACAATCTTAAACAAAACAGAAAATTAAACTTAAAGCTAGCCTTCACCTTATTGCATGGATGACAAAGCCAAGCACTATGCAAGGTGTGGGCGATATGCTACACTAAATTACAATTTACAGATTTGGAATTAAAGTAGAGAGAATGCAAGGCCAAGAGACTCTCTTGGGCTGCTTACAATGTTTTAGAAGATGAAAGGGAAAGTGGGTTTTGGCACCACAACTCTTGGATGTTTCCTTGAGTCTTTTGGGACCAGAAACTAATAAGAATCCTCCTTAAACTGATGAAAACCTGCAAAAAACAGCAAGTTTTTCTTGCTGGAAAACACCTAGAAGACTTGAAATAATTTGGTTTTTTGTTAATGCATAAACATAAATTATTTTAGAAAAATCTGAACATGAAAAAAGAGATAAGAGTTCAATATTAGATGAGAATAATGCTTAAAATTAAAAGATAGATGGCTGAAAATGAAAACAGAAAATAAAAAGAGCTTTGGATGGTTGAACAAGTGAATTTTATGATCTGAAATCCACTCCTCCAAGCTTTTGGTAACTTGCAGATAGGTAAATCCTTGCTACAAAATACAAGAAGAAGATGAGTTGATTTTAATAGCTTGCAAAATACTTTCCAAACCTAATAGAAATAACCCGCAAAGATTAATAGCAATACTACTACTAATCTATCCCAAGCAAAGTAAAATACTTTGCTTGGGTCTCCAAGTGAAATAATGTAAGGAAATACCAAGAAAATAATTGCAGCAATATTACCTCAAGAATAACACAATACAATGGCTCCAAGAATACTCCAAGAGACACAAAAGATCCTCCAAAGCTTCAATTTTATTATCCAAGAAAAATTTTCCAAATGGCACCAAGAACCATGAGAGAAAATATGAGATAATAAGAGAGAGAGGGAAAAGATTTTGGCATAGTAGTGTTGCTCTGGAAAATCATGTGAAAATGAGGAGGGAAGGCTTTCTTTTATATGAGGGAAAGAGGAGAAACCCCCCTTGGATGAATTACAAGTGTTACCCATCCAAGAGAGAGAGAGACTAAGTCAAGGAGGGTGCACTTTTAGGGTTTTAGTACAAGTTAGGGTTTGAGGGGTGACATGGGAAGGGGGGAAACCCCTTTACACTTACCCAAACATGAAGTTAGGCTCAAATAAGGGTGCGCTTTACGTTTTGGCCTCTTTCTCACTTTAATTTTAACTTTTACCTAAGTTCATGAGCAAGGGGGGCGCACTTTTCACTAGGGAGACATCACTTTTGGTTGTTGGCTTAGCATGGGGGGTTCTTCTAAGTGGATTTTCACTTTTCCAACTTAGGAAAAACATTAGGAATCATTTCCCCACAGTCTCTCATGACTTTAGACATTTTTAGAATTTTTGGTTTTTTTACCTAAGCCAATTATTTGCTGACTTTTGACTGACTTGGACTCCTCATGGACAATGACCTAGCAAAACTTGTCCAATTGAGCTGAAACTTGGTCCAAGGATGTAGGGGCTCATAAGCCATTTGATTTGAGTACTCACACCTGTATACAAAATCCACAAGGACCAATTTTTTACATTTTACATCAAAAATAATTAAAATTTCCAATAAATGGAGAATTTTAATAATTAAAAAATCCTATCAAAACTTAACGGAATTCCGCAAGACTCTAGAAGACGTCTAGCATGGTCATTTACAACATTTCTAAACCGTAGTCACCCTTTGGGCTCGATCATTAGAACGCCTTTCACCACTTCGGAGAATTATTTGAGTGAAATACTCAAAGGTAATTAAAATCACCAAAAAGCAAGATTAATTACCTGAGGATAAAAAACACTCGATGAAAGGACATCCCGAATGATAAAGTCCTAGGCAACTAACTAAAAATTGACTCATGCTGACATATTACATTATTATCCCATGCAGGGGAACGAACATTCCATGTATACAGAAAGACATGTTGGGGGAAAAACTGTCCTATTGAGCCATAAGTCTTTAAACATGTGTACCACAAAGCACATAGCTTCATGGTACATGACGTTGACACCTAGTTGAAATAGGTGGTCAACACCTCCAATCCTAAAAGAAGTAACCACTCCTATAATATCAAATAGGCCAAAGGGCCCTCTAAGTTGATCAATGTGAACTATTGTCTCTCTCTTATGTCCAATATTTATCACAAACTTGACAGGAATCATTGCCACCTGTCACTCTTACAAATCACTTTGGTCAGGGTATACCTTGACAATGGATATCAGTCAAGCCCAAGCCTACCTTACCTCTATGAAGGGTGCAAATTTCACAAGGAAACCAATGGGAGACCCTTTTTCCCTCCTTTTCTCCAAAGGATTCTTCACAGGATCATTCCAAATTTTTATATCTTATTGAAGGCAAAACACAAGAAGACTAACAAGCACGGTTAGTTGCCAAGGTATTTTCTAGGATGGTAAGTTTACCTACTAGAGGTAATCCCAAGAGTCGCATGGAAGCAGCTTCTACAAATTCACAACATGTGAATCTTCTTGTTATCAATGATTGGCCATGATATCTTGTAGAACTAATATACCCTGAGAATGAATACCACTCAAGCTTGGGCCTCCCTTATCTTTAGGAAGGGTACAAATTTCATAAGGTAACCAACGGGAGACCCTTTTAAACTCCTTTTCTCCATAGGAATCTTCATAGAATCATTCCAAATTTTTATATCCTATTATTGGAGGTAAAAATAAAGAACACTAATAAGCCCGGCTATTAGCTAGGATTTTTTCTAGGTTGGTAAGTTTACCTATTAGAGGTAAATCCCAAGGGTCACATCGAAGCAGCTTCTACAAATTCAAAACACGTGAATCTGGTTGGTATCAATGGTTAGCCATGATTTCTTGTAGAGTTGGTAAGGAAGACCATACATCTTGGGCATTTATCATAATCCATGTCCTAGATCACTTTGTAGAGCTAATCTACCTCTATCAAGCAAATCTTTCGAAAGTGGCTTAAAAAAATTTCTTATATATGCAGCCCTTCAGAAACAAAAAAATCTATTATTTCATATTCCTCATCTCTAAACTCTCCTTGATTTTTGGGGGGTAAAAGAAAACAAACAATATTGAAATAGTGAGTATGAGAAACGTGCTTACAAGGCCTTGTGTAGAGAGTTTGTCTTACAAGAAGCATATACCAAAAAATAAGCATACCACTTCTTATGGTATTATATTTCTATTATGTTGAGAGTATACATTTTTATTGCCATATTGCTTTCATAATATTTCTTGCAATTGGGTTTTGAATTTATTTGTTGAAAAAGGGTATATTGTAGATGGGCATGCATATAATTATGAAATTTGCATGTGGGTCTTGTTGACCGCCCATTTAGCATCGGTGGTCAACTCATGTGCCATGAAGAGATGCATCATCAGATGCCATGTTGTCGAAGACTTTTTGTTCTACAGGGCAGTGTTTGGCCCCAGCACTTTATTTTGTAATTGGAATTTCTACACCCCTGCGTGGGTTAATAATGTAATAGGTCTGCATGAGTCATGTCTAGGTCAATTACCTTGGGATCGGTTCACTGGGAGAGTTCCTTTCACCGAGGGTTTTTTATCCTCAGGTTATCAATTGGGCTTTTCAGCCCTCTTGATTTCTCTTGAGTTTTCCCCTCACACTTGCAATAATTCCTCCAAAGTGGTGAACGACGTTCTAGTGGGCTTATGTTTTGGTAACTATTATAGGCAATCATTGTAAATGACCATGCAAGACATCTTAGAAAGTTTCGCGAAATTCCGTCGATTCTAAGTTAGTTTTTTTTTAATTAATTAATTTTTAATTAAATTTCCCTAAGTTTTGAGGTTTAATTATTTAATTAATTAATTATTTTTGAGCAAAATTTGTAAAAACTGGGTCCTTGGACTTTTGATAGGAGTATTTGTGCTCAAAAGAAATGGAATAGCACCCCCTACATCCATGGACCAAGTTTCAGCTCAGTCGGACAGCTTTAGCCATGGGTTTGTCCACCCGGAGTGTCAGTCAGTCTAAAACAACAATTTTAATTGCTAAAGTCCAAACATGGCAAAATGTAAAAGTTGTAATAATGAATTAGAGGATGTGAAAAAGTGAAATGATGGTTAGAGAGAGACCCCCTAAGCATAACATGACCCTCCCAACCTTTTTCAACCTTGTCTAACCTTTTTCCACTTCTCCTCAATAAAAAGTTATGCCCCCCTAAGGGGATTGACGTTTTTCCTTGGTGGTGGACGTTGTGACTTAAATGGGGCCCCCTCTCATGCGTTATGACTCCCTTTAACCCCCACATCACCTCCTAGGGTGATCCCACTCCCTTTTTCTCATTAATCCCCCTCCATTCCTTCAATTTCCCCCTTTTTTGCGCCCTCCAAGGAGAGTTACGCCCCCCTTTTGTTGATCTCCAAGAAAAATTCGTTTTTAATTATTGGGGCCTCTTCCTTTACCCTAGCACGAATCCCATAGCTTCTCACTTGTGTTTTGTGTGATCCCAACACCTCCCACACCCATCTACACCCTAGATCTATGATCTAAACCCTAGATGGTGTGCCCTAGCCTTGAGATCTACTCTTATGCTTGGTGGTGGACACTTGGCATTGATCCAAGAGAGGTAGGTTTGCCTCTCCAAGTATAAATAGATCCCTCTCCTCACTCCCAACTCACCATATCTTGAGCTATTGTTATGCTACTTGATTTTCCATTCTCTCTCTCTCTCTCCATTATTCCATTTTCCATTCTATGCTCTTAGGGTTTTGGAGTATTTTCTCTCCAAGATCTATTTTCTTGAGTAATAATAAAGGCGAAACTTTGGAGGATAACTAGAGGAGCAATGTATGTTCTTGATCTTCTTATGCTTATGAGGTAATCTTGTATCGATTTCTTTGGGTGAATGCAACATTTGATCTTAGGTAAAGTGTTATCTAAGTAGATCTATCAATGCATGTTCTTGTGGATTTATATATCTCGATGTGTTAGATAGGATTGAAGTGTCATCTTATTTACATGTTAAACATATTATCTCTTGTATGCACATCACTTTAAAAGTCTTGCAGGTTTGTACTTCAAGGGTTTCATTGGGAACTCCTTCAAAGAGAAGGGTCTCTTGAGGCACTCATACACTCCACTTCTCCAACCCTTTACTCTTCATCTATATTGTTGTTCATTCACATTCATTTTCAGCTAGCATAACATATTTAGATAGGTCATTTCTATACATATATACTCTCTTTTTCTTGCGGAAAGTTCTTGCCCTAAAAAGCAAGGGTTTTCTTTCATTTTTCTTCGTTGTGTGTAAC